>JAJEJO010004366.1:0-36464 GCA_020662805.1 Glaucomys volans
CCCGCCGACGCGCCGGGCCGGCCGGGCGCGGAGCTGCGGCCGCCGCGGGCAGGCGAGGAGTTTGCAAAGTGCCGGCCGCGACGCGAGCGCCGCGGGAGGAGGCGGAGCAGGGCGCCGCCTGCCGGACCCGCCTCTCCGCCCCGCGCGCCGGCCGCCGTCGCCTGGGTCCCTCCCCGGCAGCCCGGTGCCCGGTGCCGCCGGGGGAAGGAGAGCCGCCCGCCCTGCGCCCGCGGGAGCCGGAAAGAAACTCTCTTCCAAGGTCCGAGTCCACCACTCACGGGCTGGTTGGTGGTGACAGACAAGTTTCCCCACGTCCCTTTACTGTTTGCAACCAGAAGGTGGCCCTGGAGCCTCTGCCATGTCTGCGATTGAGCCTCCAAGGCCTTCCTCTCGGGCCTCCAAGTCTCCGGGAACTGGCCCGCAAGCGAAGCCTCCCTAGGCGCTGGCGTGAAGACCCGCAGCAGTATTTTCTGCCTCTTAGACACTTGATGTCCTCAACCATCTTTTTTTTTTTTCTTTTAGTTGTCAATGGACCTTTATTTTATTTATTGATTTATGTGCGGTGCCCAGTGCCTCATGCGATCAACCACTGAGCCACAACCCAGCCCCAATTGCTTTCATCTTTTTATTTCTTGGTTGTTTTAATTTTCATATTCCAAGTTTCTTTGGGCTGAACTTATTTTTGTGCAGTCTCCTTCAGGAGGAAGGTCACGTCCATTGTTTCTTATTGCCTGTAACTGAAGGCTATAAATTTGCCTCTGAGTAAAGCTTTAGCTACATCTCATAAATTTCTAGCACGTTGTTATTTACATTTTGATAGCATAGCTTTTGGTAAGGCTGCCACTACACTGGCTTCACTGTCACTCGGTATCCGTACCCTGGTTGGTTGGTATCTCCTCACCTCCAGCAGAGGATGCACCTGCTGGGAGACCTCAGGCCTTCCAGGGCTGAACCCCTCCTTGGATGTCCGCTGGGCAGTCCTGTGGGGATGGAGAGAATGGTCATGAGGCCCTTTACCACCATCCTTAAAATCAACAAGGACTTGTCCAGGATGATCGTAAACGTTCCTTTCTAAATGAACACGTTTATAACTTTACACTTGTCCCTTGTTCCTAGGCTAGACGTCATTCCCTAGAAATCATTCTTGTCAATGCTGTCATCATCTTGGGACAAGCACCACTACACTGCATCCCATCGGTGTCTGTACAAAATGTTGATCATTTGGGAGTATACACCACTTAAAATATACCAACATCACTCAGGAGGCTGAGGCAGGAGGATCGCAGGTTGGAGGCCAGCCGTGGCAATTTTGCAAGACCTTACCTCAAAATAAAAAAATTAAAATGTCAGGGATGTCCTCAGTGGTTGAATGCCCCTGGGTGCAGTCCCCAATACCAAAATAAATAAATAAAGTGAGGTTGTAGCTCTGTAGTATAGCATCCCTCGATTCTATCCCTAGTACTACAAATGAGTTTTTTTAAGTTACAAAGGTCCCCATGGTGGCCTCAGGGACCATCCCTCACACCCTAGACTTCTATGTGACTCTGTACTTAATTGGACTTAATTTTTTTCCATCCTTCCTTCCCAGGGATTGAACCCAGGGGTGCTAACCACTGAGCAACACCCCCAGCCCTTTTTACATTTTATTTAGAGACAGGGTCTCACTGAGTTGCTCAGGGCCTTGTTACATTGCTGAGGCTAGCCTCCAACTTGTGATCCTCTTGCCTCAGCCTCCCTAGCCACTGGGATGACAGGTATGTGGTAGCAAACCCCTGCCTGCTCCAGGATAGATTAGCGTCCCCTCAGTCACCCCTTAAACCAATGGGACTGCAATGCCTCCACAGCCCTGCCACACAGGGACAGCTTCACAAGGTGGCCCAGCACAAGCCACCAGCCACCCCTTTCTGCAAGCTCTGGCCGCGTACTCCAGTCTCCCTGGCTCTGATCCCCATGCTGGACCCCAGCGGGCTGAGCTCATGCACTCTGGACTCTGAGCCACCCAGCTCTGTCTTGGAGTTCCCTCGTGCATGTAAGACCTTGGTGTGGGCACACAGAAGCAGGGCATGGCAGATGAGAGCCGCCAGGGCAAGGCCAGGTGCTTTCGTGGGCCGGATGGATGCAAGCGATCAGGACAGCCAGAGGTCGGGCAACCCAGACACGTCCTCTTTTCTGACCTCCGCTGCAGGTTCCAGAGGAACGGAGCCTCTAGACTCCCTGCACAGTTTGTCATGGAGGCTGTGGTCATCACTTCAGGACGAGGACCTTGGCATGGTGGGTGTGGCAGCAGATGGCTCTTGGCTCAGACCCTGTTGGGAAGTTGCCCCACACTGATGGGGTCTGCCTTGGAACTGGCAAAGTGACATCCTCGCTGGGGCCACCCTCACCCTGGGACGGGGTGGGAGTTCACCAGCTCAGCCCCCAGCTAGCCAGCCTCAGAGCTCCTGGGGGACCAGAGGGTCGGCGTGGCCTCGGCTGCTCTGCACTCTGAGCGCAGCCTCTCTCCCTCTGCCAGTCCTGCCCGTCACTCCCTCTCTGAGACCACACCCTAGAGCATCCTCCAGGAGACCCCTCCAACTCCATTTCAGAATGTCACCATGGGAAGGGACCCAGGGCCCTCATCACTACATTTACCTCTCTAGGATTTGCACAGTGTCCATTCTGTTCTGTGACTCCAGGGCAGGTGTGTTCTGTGGACAGATAGATCTCAAATCCACGAAACCAATTACCTGCTTTTCTGGTATTATAATTACATCAGTTTGAGTCCAAGTAGTTTAACTGGAACTGCAGAAAAGAAGATGTATGCACCCCAAAGAAAAAAGAGAGGTAAAAATTTGGAGGAGGAAGCAGATAAAGGGGAACTATTTTATTGATAATCATTTATTTTTAATAAATAAATGTACTGGCCACATTCAACTTCTCAGTCAAATAGATCACCCATCTTATTTTGGGGTACTGGGGATTGAACCCAGGTGCACTCGGCCACTGAGCCACATCCCCAGCCCTATTTTGTATTTTCTTTAGAGACAGGGTCTCACTGAGTTGCTTAGGGCCTCGCTAAGTTGCTGAGGCTGGCTTTGAACTTGCGATCCTCCTGCTTGAGCCTCCTGGCTGTTGGGATTACTGTGCACCATCATGCCTGGCTCATCCATCTTTTTATTATGACCATTTATTGTGGAAAACTCATTTTCCTCCTTCAAAACCCTCCTCTGAGCGCTCTTCGCCTTGCTGTTGTGATTCGCACTAGCTGCTCCCGGGCCTGCCGTGCAGCTATCGCTGGGAATTTCTTGGCGTTACACTTCTGGATTAGATCCACCACTCCTTGGGTCCTGGACACTCTTTCTTAAATTAATTCTCTATTTTGCAGTGTACATGCTCAAGCAATGCTCCCAAAGACAACCTGTGAGTCCTATGTCTCTGAAAGTATTTTGCCTTTAGACTTGATTGATAGTTTGGCTGGGTATAGAATTTCAGGTTCAAAACCAACTTCTTCAGAACTTGGAAAGATGGAAAGACCTGTTGTTTTCCTCTGTCACTCAGTTCTGCTGATACTGGGCTGATGCTCATTCCTTTGGAGAAGAGATTCTCTTTGGTGGGATGGGTAGAACTGTTCCTGACCAGGACATTTGGAAATCTGGTAGGGGACATTCTTTGTCATCCCAATGACTGGGAATGCTCTAATATTCAATGTGCAAGGACCTGGGACACTGCACACAGGCAAGTCCCACACAATAAAAACTATCCTACCCAAATTGCAAAAAGCAATACCTGATTTCAAAGTTTATTATTAGCAAGAGCAACCAAAATAAGCAACAATGGAGTAAATCCAGACACGTAAATTAAGAGAATACCAGAGAGTCCATAAGTAGATACACGCATGCCTGGCTGATCAACTTTGGGCAAAGATGCTAGAACTACGTACTAAGGGGAAGGACAGTCTTCAAACATGCCAAAGACTGAGCCTCAGCCCAGACCTTACATTATTTATAGAAGTCAACTCAGATTGAATTATAGACCTACATGTAAGAACTAAATTTAGGGGCTGGGGTTGTGGCTCAGTGGTGGAGCGCTTGCCTAGCATGCATGAGGCACTGGGCTCGATTCTCAGCACCACATAGAAATAAATAAATAAAATAAAGGCATTGTGTCCATCTACAGCTAAAAAGAAAAGAAAAAGATGTTTATAACAAGTTCATGGAAAGATGCTCAACAGAATTAGCCATCAGGGAAATACAAATCGAAACCACTGGTACCCACGAGGTTGTCGAGAATAGAAGCCACAGACAGCGACAGATAGGAAGCCTGGAACCTTCGTACACGGCTGGTGGGAGTGTAGAACGGTGCAGCTGCTTTGGAATACCATCTGGCAGGACCTGAAGCATTTCAGCACTTAAACCATCAGACCCAGCCTTGTACAAAGTTCAAGTATTGTTTCCCAGGCTCATGCACCACCTTTTCAAAATATAACTATAAAAATAAATTGATTGATCCAGGTGGGGTGGTCCATGCCTGTCATCCCAGCAACTCTGGAGGCTGAGGCAAGAGGATGGCAAGTTTGAGGCCAGCCTCAACAACTTGTCTCAAAAGACAAGAATTAAAAATAAAGGCTGGGCCTGCAGCTCAGTGGTAGAGCACTCCTGAGTTCATGCATCAGTATCCCCCCAATTTTTTTTTTAATTATGAAAGGAAGCAACTGATCTTAGGGAATTTTCTTCTCTGCACATGTCTCCCACGGACTTCAACCTGGATTCCGAAGGCAGCCCCTCCAGGGCTCCCTGCAGCGCCAAGGCACCCCAGAGCCGCAGTGGTGGGAAGCCAAGGCCAAGGCTAGTGGAGGATGCCCCAGCATTCCCTTCTGGATTCCGCTCTCTCCGGTTTGCCCGACTCCTTATTGAGAAAAGGTGAATCAGTGCCAGTCAGGGGACAGAAGGGCTGGTGGAGAGATGCAGAGCAAGGAGATCTTACCTGGCCAACAATTCGAGAGGAGCCCGGGCAGCTCTTTTCTCTTTGAGCTCCACATTTCTCACCTATAAAAAAGAAGCTAGTCTCCCTTGCCAGCCGGGTCACCTGTGAAACCCATCGGAAGTGCCTGGCGTGTAGGGGCACATGTGGCTGCTGCCTGACTTATTTATTTACTATTTATTTATTGTTGTTTGTGGTGCTGGGGGACCAACCTAGGGCCTTGTGCATGCTCCGCAAGCAATCTACCACTGAGCTGCACTCAGGACCCCGCTGGACCTCTGACTCAGAGATTGATCAGCCTCGACCACGCCCCAGCTGAGTAGAGACACTGCTAAACAATCGATATGAGTAGAGAACGATGCATTTCTATGTTTAAAAAAAATAGATAAAAGTGCCAGGCGTGGTGGTGCATGTATGTAATCCCAGGGGCTCAGGAGGCTGAGGCAGGAGGATCACCTCAGCAACTTAGTGAGGCCCTAAGCAACTCAGTGAGACCCTGTCTCAAAATAAAAAATAAAAAGGGCTGGGGATGTGGCGCAGTGTTTAAGCACCTGGGTTTAATCCCGGTATGTGTATGCAGGTAAATATCCACTAGAAAAATAGAGATAAAAAGCATAACTCTCAAAACACTAAAGAAAAAAATATATGTGTATATACATAGGGAAAATTTGGTCAATTTTAAAAGGGAAGAACATAAAATCATGATTAATTGAAAATATAAAGTAAGAGGTGAATAAATCCAAACATCAGCAACTACAATAAATGTTAATGTTCCCAACTCATCCATGAAAAGGCAGAGACTCTCGAAATGTGAGAGTAGGGTGAAAAACACAAAGGAAGGTACAGAATGATGTGCTTCATACAGGCTTTTAATGAAGCCCAGATGTAGGTGTTGAGGAAGGGAGGCGTCTCAGAAGCTCCTTAGGACTGGTGTTCCCACCTGCGACACCTCTTCTGCTCATTCCCTCACCTGTCCTGAGGCTAGGCTTTCATTTTGCTGGTGGGCTGCTTGCTCTCTGAGTGGCTGAGGAGCATCTGGGGTCACTCCATCTGGGGATGGTTGGTTAAGGTCACTTGTCAATCATCCTTTCTGCAAGTCAGGAAGGATGTTTATGCCTCAATTGTCCCACCTTCTAGGAGGAGATAACTGGCTACAGAGTTGCTACTTTCAGCTGCAGACAATCTCCTGCTGCTAGGGAGGATTAAATCTTCTCCAGTTTCTCTTGTCCCTGGTACTTTGCATCAAGACTCAGTCCTGTTCTAGGTGTCTTTGATTCACTTCCTGTTGGATCTAATCTGTAAGGAAGACTCTGAACTTCCCTTAAAAATGGAAGGAGGATTAGAAAAAAAGAGTCATCAGAGTTAGATCATTAGCTGGAACTACATGGGCCAATAATCCCTTAGAATAAATGGGGACACTGAAGGCCCAGAAAGGGGGAGTAATTTCTCTAAGTACACACAGCATATTAATGGCAGAATTCTCCACTGTAACCCAAAATTGGTCATTCAGATACTGACTTCATGAATTCTACTACAGCCGGCTACACTCTAAACATGTATCTGATTTCTTCTTCTCTTTTTTTTTTTTCTTTTAGTGTGTGTGGTGCTAGAGTCAGAACCCAGGGCCCTGCATGTGCTAGGCAAATGCTGTACCCCTGACCTACACCTCCAACCTCTCCTCATCCTCCTCCTTTTTGATACTGGGGATTGAACCCAGGGGTACTTAACCACCAAGCCACTTCCCCAGCCCTTTTTATTTTGAGAGAGTCTCACCAAGTTGCCTCACTCATTTGCTGAGGTTGGCCTCAAACTTGCAATCCTCCTGTCTCAGCCTCCCAACCAAGTCACTGGGATCACAGGTGTGTACCACCTTGCCTGGCCTTTGTATTTTTTTTTTTAAGGACAATATCTTTTAAAGGCTACCTAGATTTTTGTACTGTGACTTAAACATTTCACAATGTATGTGTGTAACAAGTGATCACATGGTAGCCCACCAGTTTGTACAACTTCCATGTTCCTATGTATCAATTAAAAAGCAATTTCATGAGAATACTTTCTTACGAAAATGTAGTCTCCCATGATGAAACTTTATGTCAATTGTCATAAAGTGAAAGTAGCCAATAAAATAATGGCTGTGGATGTAGCTCAGTGGTAGAGTACTTGCCTAGCAGGTGTGAGGCTGACTTCAATCCCCTGTACCACAAAAACAAACAGTCCCCCAAAACGAAAGGACATTTTTGGTTAGAAACTGTTTTTAATCTAAACTGTGAGTGTAAGACCTGCTCTTTCTCTGTTAAAGAGAGAGATGTGTCCAGGGCACAGCCTGTCATCCCAGCAGCTCTGGAGGCTGAGGCAGGAGGATTGAGAGTTGGAGGCCAGCCTCAGCAACTGAGCGAGGCCCTAAGCAACTCAGCGAGACCCCGCCTCTAAATAAAATACAAAAAGGGCTGGGGATGTGGCTCAGGGGTTAGGTGTCCTCGGGTTCAATCCCTGGTACCAAAAAGTCCTGAAACCTCCTTCACATAATCAGAAGGATTGCAAGAGACACGATGGGTTCCTGCCTTTAACACGCGTTGTCTCTGGTCTACTGGGGACCGTGCGAGGGCTTGTCCTAACCATGCCCCCACCAAGCCTCTGCCCCTCCTCTGTAGAATGGAACAGCAGTCCCTCCTACTGAGGGAGCTGGAGGCCACGACATGAACTGAGGTACCAAGCCAACTCAGCACAGCGCCCCCGTGTGCAGAACTGTTACCACACCCTCCCCTGCAGGGGGCGAGCTCAGGGGCCTCTTCCCGCCGCCTCTGGGCTGTGCACCCGGCAGCCAGAGGGCTCTGAGGACGTGCTCCCCTCCCGCCAGGCGGGCAGGGCTGACACGTCCTCCCCTGTCCTGGCTCCCGCTGGAGCTCCCCTCCTCTCCATGGGGCTCCCGTCCTCTGCAGGACACTGGGTGTCTCAGTCCCTTCCAGCTGCCGTAACAGAAAGCCTCAGGCAGGGTCCTCGACAACCAGGATGTGTCACCCTCCATCCTGGAGGCCGAGACGTCCACAACGAGGCGGCGGCGGGCAGTGCTGGACAGGGCACGCTCTCTGCTCCCCAGGGGGCGTCCCGGGGCCTCGGCCTCAAAGGACAGAAGGCAGAGTGCGCACGTGGCAAGAGGGGACGGGCCAAGGAGCTTCTCGATCTCGCTCCGCCCTGCCTCCTCCATCCCTCCCTCCTTCCCGCCTTCTCGTCTCCAGTACTGGGGATGGAACCCAGGGCCTCACCCGTGCCCGTCAAGGGCTCCACCAGGGAGCTCGGGGAGTCATCTGGCCTCGTCGCCTCCAAGAGGCCGCACCTCTTCATACCATCACCTGGGTCACCTTGGCCTTCAAGTTCCCAGGTGCGGAGCTGGGGATGCGGCTCAGCGGGTAGAGGCCTGCCTCGCGTGCACAGGGCCTGGGTTCCTTCCCCAGCACCGCGCACACGCACACCTCGCAAAGTGCGGACTCTGGAAACGCCCACTTGCATAGCACGGGGGGCAGCCTGGCTCCCGGAGCTCCGCCCCCAGCAGGAGCTCCGCCCCCAGCAGGAGCTCCGCCCCCAAAGCTTGCGCTGCCAGGCCAGTGATGAACCCGAAGCTGCAGCGACCCGTGGGCTCCACACACACGTCCCCTTTTACAGATGGAGAGACTGAGGCCGGAGACAGGTCCTCCTCCCTCAGGCCCTGGGCCAGCATCCGGGCCA
Source organism: Glaucomys volans (assembly GCA_020662805.1). Lineage (NCBI taxonomy): Eukaryota > Metazoa > Chordata > Mammalia > Rodentia > Sciuridae > Glaucomys > Glaucomys volans. Next base: position 8,683 of record JAJEJO010004366.1, read on the forward strand.
GCAGCGAGCCAGGGCCTGGGACTGCATCTGAGTTGTGAGTGGGGGAGGGAGAGAGAAACACCACGACACGTCAAAATGAAGAAATGTGTAATTAAACACCCGCAGAACATAACATTAGTCAACTAGTCAATTGCATCTCAACTCAACTCTTCTATAGTTCTACATAAATTTTCTTTAATGAGGCATGTGGGTGCCTTTTAATATGTTTGATGTGACGCGGTATGGAAATGCCGAACGAGGACCTAGCAGAAATCTTAAAATAGCGCGTCTTCAAAAAGAGAGGTTTTTCTTTTTCTTTCCTTTTTTTTTTTTTTTTTTTTTTTTTTTTGTAGTGGGGAGTGGGGATGGGGGTACTTACCCACTGAGCCACATCCCAGCCCTTTTTATATTTTATTTAGAGACAGGGTCTTGCTGAGTTACTTAGGGCCACACTATGTTGCTGAGGCTGGCCTCGACCTCTCGATCCTCTTGCCTCAGATCCTCCTGCCTCAGCCTCCCCAGCCGCTGTGATTATAGGTGTGCACCACCACACCCCACCAAAGAAGGGTTCTCCCCAGATTCCTCACCCACTCATTCACTCCTTCAATAAGCACTGATTCGGATGTCAGCAGGGGCCCATCGAGGGTCTCCCAGCTGTACCCACAGAGTTACCTGCTCGTCTGGCTCTCATCTCTGTGTCCTGCCTGAGACTTGATCTCACTACCCGTCTTCCCCCAGGGCAGACTCCTTCTTTGTCCACATGGCAAAACTGAGGTGCAGAGAGGGCAGGTCAGGCCTGAGGTCACACAGACCCAGTGGCAGAGTGGGCATTAGCCCCCAGGCCTCCGGCTGTGACCCCTGGAGTGGGCAGGCCAGCCCCCCAGGGACCCTTCCAGACTCTGTAAACATTCACTTGGCTGACCCAGGCCTTCCCCTCGCCTTCCAGAAGTCTGGGAGGAAGCCCATTAGGGATTCAGCAGCACCTACCGCATTTCCAATTAAGCCAACACAGTGGTTCTAATTTTAACCTCCCTCTCGTAGTACCTCGCTCCCTCCCTCCCTGCCGCCATTTATATAAGGGGTGTCTTTGCCTCTGAAGAGCAGGAGGCAGCCCGGGCTTTTCTTGCCTGTAGCTTGCGATGAGTCATCTCTTGGAGGGTTCTTTGGAACGTGGGTGATTCAAACTGCTTGTCTGGGGTCCCTGACAGACGTTTTCCCCATTAAGCGAAAAACACCCACCCGGGAGCTGCCGGACCAGGCTGTTCACCAAGACAAGACCCTGAGAATCCGATGCAGCCGCCTCCCGAGCCTGCCAGGGGCCTGGCCCTTCCTGACTCATCTCTCCTGCACCTCCTCCCTCCGCCCTCTGCAGCTCAGGGCTGTCAGATTAAACAGGGCTCCCAGTTGAAAGGGATTTCAGGTAAACAATGACTGCTTTTAAAAAAAAAGGAAAAGAAAAGCTCGGAAGCATCCCACAGGTAGCACAGAACACACTTGTACTAATACAAAAATTGCCTGTATTTATCTAAAATTCTCATGTCAGTCGGGCGTGGTAGTGCACACCTGTTATTGCAGTGACTCAGGAGGCTGAGACAGGAGGATCGCAAGTTGGAGGCCAGCCTCAGCAATTTAGCGAGGACCTGAGCAACTCAGTGAGACCCTGTTTCTAAATAAAAAATAAAAAGGGCTGGGGATGTGGCTCAGTGGTTAGCACCCCTGGGTTCAATCCCTGGGACCCCCTGAGAAAAGAATCCTCCACACGTCAGATTTTCTTCCAAATACTTTACATGAATTAACTCGCCACTCTCAGATCCGCCCGAAGGGTGGAGGTGTGCTTGTTGCCTCCATGGCCTAGCGAGGAAACAGCGCACAGAGAGGTCAGGCAGCGTCCCATGCTCACACAGGCTCAGCCCTCTGGCTCCAGTGCTGCTCACCTCACTCTGATGCGTAGGACAGCCCTGCAGGTTGGCCCAGCCTCGCAGCCTCAGGACTCTGTTGGCCTCTATTCTCATCCTTGGGGTCACCACCACCCACTGACCACCCACACAGCTCCCGACCTACTTCCTGCTCCTCCTTGCGCGAGGGGCCCCTCTTCTGGGAGTTCCCTCTAATGATCCTTCAGGAGGCCTGAGCATGCCTGCGGCTGGCTCCTCCGGGCACCTGTGCCCCAATGGGCTTCTTCCAGGGCTCTCCGGGCTGTGCGCTCTCCCTGGGGTCTTCGGTCCACCTCCAGGCCACTACAGGACATCTGCCTCTCTGGCCTGGCCTGAGTCTGGGCTGTGAGGTCCGGAGCGCAGAGGCGGCTTGGAGGCTCCCTGGCTCTGGCACCAGGCTGCACACAGGCCAGAGCAGGATTGGGGCACAGCCCCTCCATCAGCTGGGACCTCAGCTGTGCGTCCTCGATAATTCTGGTCCTGCTCCCACTCCTGCCATCCACAGTTCGCCACCGAGCCAGGGTGGCTGGCTCAGGGCGGGTGGGGACTCTGGCTGAACCACAGCCAAGACCCACCCAGAGGACAGCAGGTCCAGGGAAATAAGCAGGCGGGGGCAGGGCTGTCTGCACGAGGAGGTTCCTTTCAGTGCTGCTTACGACACTCAGACAGGAGGAGGAAGCGGGCTCGGTGCCCACTGGCTGGGGATTGGTCAGATCACCGGTGCTACATCCGCCCTGTGCAGCTGGCCTCTGCCCACCTCCCCAGCTTCATCGCGCCCCGTCTCCCCTCGCTGTCTGCCCATCAACCAGAAGAGCCAAACTTGCTCCAGCTTGGATTTGCATATGCTGTTCCTTTGGTCTGGAACACTGTTCCCTCCCTTGCCTACTTGGTGAACCACCCCTCACCCTGCAATTCCCAGCCACCACCCTTCCTGGGAACCTTCCCTGAACATATGGTTGTCCCTGGAGCCAGTCGTACCTGCAGCAGCCCACGTGAGAGCGCGGTCTGTGCTTCACCTTCCGCTCCTGCTGGACTGTAAGGTCCCTTCAGGCAGGAACTGTGTTCAAGTCCTCGGTGTAACACGAGAGCGTCGAGCAGCGCCCGGCACGCCGTGGGCAGGGGGTGCGTGTTGAATGGACGTAATAACGAAAGACTAATGGATAGAAATCTCTGAGTCGGCCTCTCCCTGCTGTGACTGAAGGACCCACCAGAACAAGTGCAGAGGAGGAAGCGTATTTGGGGCTCACGGTGGCAGAGGGCTCAGTCCACAGACAGCAGGCTCCATTCCTGGGGGCCTGAGCTGAGGCTGGACATCCTGGAGGAAGAGTGTGGTGGAGGGAAGCAGCTCCCATGGTGACCAGGAAGCAGAGAGACTCCACTCCCAGATGCAAACATGTCCCCACAGCCACCCCCCAGTGCCCACCTCCTCCTCCACAGCACCTGCCTCCAGGGACCACAGCTGACCCCCCAGGGAGCAGTGCACTGATGGGGTTGAGGCTCTCACCACCCAGTCACTCCTCCTCTGAGCCTTCCTGCTCTGTCTCCCATGTGGGCTTTGGGGACACCCACACCCACAGCAGAACAAGATCCCTACAAATACATCTTGGTATATTTGCATGCAAGAAGAACATAGATTTCAAAATCTTTACACCCTGCAGACATTTCTATGAGAAAAGGTATTTCTGAACATGCGCGCGCGCGCGCGCACACACGCATACACTTGCACATTCAGGAAAAGAATCTTGGCCAATGAGTGTGACCATTATGGAAAACAGTGTGACATTTCCTCAAACAATTAAAAACAGAACTACCATGCGACCCAGCAATCCCACTCCCGGGTACGTACCCAACAGAAATGCCACCAGGACATCAGAGACAGCTCCCTGTCCATGTTCACTGCAGCGAGATGTGGAATCAACCTAAGTGACCATTGACGGGTGAATGGATGGACACACTGTGGTGTGTGGACACAGTGGAACTGAATGTTGCCCTTAAAAAAAAGACATTTCTGGTGGGATTGCAAGTTGGTGCAGCCACTCTGGAAAGCAGTGTGGAGATTCCTCAAAAACTCGGAATGGACCCACCACTTGACCCAGCTATCCCACTCCTTGGCCTATACCCAAAGGACTTAAAATCAGATTACTACAGTGACGCAGCCACATCCATGTTCATAGCTGCCCAATTCACAATAGCTAGATTGTGGAACCACCCTAGATGCCCTTCAGTAGAAGAATGGATAAAGAAACTGTGGTATGTATACAGAATGGAATATTACTCAGCCATAAAGAAGAAAAAAATTATGGCATTTGCAGGTAAATGGATAGAGTTGGAGAATATCAGGCTAAGTGAGATAAGCCAGTCCCAAGAAACCAAAGGCCGAATGTTCTCTCTGATAAGTGGATGATGATTCACAGGAAGGGGCAGGGATAGGGGAGAAGAGAGTTACTTTGGATTAAATAGAGGGGAGTGAAGGGAGTGGAGGGAAAATCGGGGTGAGAAGGAGAGCAGAACGAATGGGACATTATCACGATGTGCACGTGTGACCATGTGACCTGTGCAGCTCTACCTCCGTAGAACCAGAAGAATGAGAAGCTATACTCCGTCTACTGTCACGGACAACTAATCAGAACGAATTAAAAAGTATTACAGAGGGCCGGGCCGGGCCAGGTGGGGGCAGCGCTTGCCTAGCCGGGCGGGTCCATCCTCACACCGCATGGAAATGAAATGATGAAATAAAGGTCCATCAACAACTAGAAAAATATTATAAAAAATAAAGGTTTCGTGTCCATCTGCAACTAAACATATTTTTTAAAAAATGAATTTTGACAAAACTGGCCCCCACCTCTCTCAGGAGACACCCGGACTTTCTAACCCATGGTGACGGCGGGGTCCTTTCCTCAGCAGGACACGGACACCACGAAGCATTTCACGGGGGGAAACAGAGGGCGCATGGGGAGGCGCTGCTCGGTGCCGCGATTGGCTGAGAGGCTTTAATCACTGAATTAGAGGCGCCCATGCAGCCGCGGAGGCTGCCGGCCTTTACTCAGTGCGCTTATCCAGTTTTGGTTTTGGAAACAAGAAGGACCTAAAAAAAGAGCCGGTTACGCGGAGCAGCGCGCGTGGAGCCCACCCCGCGGCTGTCCTGGGTCCTCGGCGCCTGGGCGGCGCGGGACGGGGAGCAGCGCAGCCCGGGGTCCCCAGCCTGGGAGCTCCCCACGCGCAGCCCGGAGCCGCGGTTCCAGCGCACCGGCCGCCCTGCCCCATGTGCCCAGCAGGGAGGCCCATGTCTCTGACCCCGGGCTCCACGGAGACGCCCGTCACTCCTGTCCCCACCCTGACTCCTCCTCCTCCTGGGGCCTCCGGCCGCCCACCGCCCCAGCGCAGCCTTCTCCGAGGCTCCAGCACCTTCCACCGCATGGGAGGCTCATCTCCCCTCATCTTCCCCTGGGAAGCCAGCTGGGTTCCTCGCTGGAGGCGCGCGGGACACCCCCCTGTGCCCACGTCTCCTCGGGACAGGGGGTCAGGGAGAAGTGGCCATCTCCCTCGCACTGATTGCAGGTGAGCCGAAGCCCGTCCTCCCTCTCCGGGGGGCGGGCCTGGGGAAGACGGAGGATGAGAACGCGCCTGCGCGCGCCCGCTGCCCGGAGCCGCTGCCTAGATGCCGGCTTGCACCTAGTCGGGCTTCAGCCATCCGGAGTGCCAGGAGCGATTAGTCATGTCTGCCAGTACCACAGGAGCAGGGTGGAGATGTGTGTGCCAGAGTTTGACACAAAGGAAGAAATTCAGAGGTTGAACACTGTTGGCTTAAGGGCAGGTTGGTTTTTAAAAAATATTTACTTAAAATTGAATTTCATTGCCATTCTTTATAAAGGAAAAGGTTCCATTTTTTAAAAAAGCTGAGTTTGGGGCTGGGGTTGTGGCTCAGTGGTAGAGCACTTGCCTAGAACGTGTGAGGCACTGGGTTTGATTCTTAGCGCCACATTCAAATAAATAAAGATTCTTCAACAACTAATAAAAATATATATTTTTTAAAATAAAGGTTTCCAGGTGTTGTGGTGCACACTTGTAATCCCAGCAGCTCAGGAGGCTGAAGCAGGAGGATTGCAAGTTGGAGGCCAGCCTCAGCAAATTAGTAAGGCCCTAAGCAACTCAGTGAGACCCTGTCTCTAAATAAAATATAAAAAGGGCTGGGGATGTGGCTCAGTGGTTAAGCACCCCTGGGTTCAATCCCTGGTACCAAACAAATAAAAATAATTAAAAAAAATAGGTATTGTGTCCATCTACAACAAAAATTTTTTAAAAAGAAAATTCTCTTTTAAAAAGCTGAATCTGGGGATCCTCTAGGAAAGCAGCAGAGAGGGCCCCACTGGGCTTTGTGCCCACCTGTCCACAGAAGCCACAGTCCAAGAGGTGTGGCCATGTGCTGCAGGTCACCTGGGTCCACCCAGGTCCTCTCCCAGGGCGCGTCCAGCTGGCCATCTGTATCCATGTCGATGACCCTGGATCAGTTACCAGTTCAGCTTCTGTCATGACGCCCCCGCCTACACCGCGGGGACCCTGATGAGGAGGCCACCCCTGCCCTGGGGCCATGATGCCTTCCAGCACGAAAGCACTGGCTTCTTCAGATTCTGTTTCCCCGAGTCCTATAATCCGCTGCCAGTAAACACCGAGGGACTCGCTTTGCTAAATGGAGTGGTCACCGGACGGGGCTGCTAATGGACGCCTCCAGAGTCCCCCTGGCCGATTGCAGGTGACATAAAGCTTAACAGAGTCATAGCTGATCCCCAAGCCAGGTCTGCGGCTGGGCTTCCCTCCGCCCCTTCCCCTCACGCTGACCCGCGCACCGTGGCTTTACTGCGAGTAGAAACCGCGCTCCCAGCGGCTTCTTGGGGATCAATCACGGGGAAACACGCTCACAGATGGGTTCACACCATTGTTCCCGAGCCCAGTGGGGACAGATGCAGACCCCCCACGTCAGGAGGAGCTTGGACGGGGCGTCTCACTCAGGGCGTGACCCGGGGTCCGTCCCTTCCTGGCTCTGGGCCTCGGTTTTCCCGTCTGTACAATGGAAGAGTTGGGCTGGATCAGTGAGGATCAAGGTCTTATTCTGGGGGCTGGGGCTGGGGCTCAGCGGTGGAGTGCTTGCCTAGCATGGGTGAGGCCCTGGGTCCATCTTCAGGGTGCACACATGCATGCGTGTGTCGGGGTGCACGTGACAGGCCACCTCGAAGGAAATACCAACGTATGAAATATCAAAGGGGAGCCTTTACAGTTTGCTCTGCGGGTTTAATGAGCTCCTGGGTTGAAGCCCCCCAGCAGGTGGTGAGTGTGTCTTCCATCCTCGCCCCTCCAGGGTCCAGTCCAGACCATCAATCAACAGGAATCAGGAAGAGATGGCCACCCATGATGGATCACTGCCCTCGATCCTTCACCGCCTTTAGCACCGTTTGCCCGTGACTCTGTAGCTACTCGTGGGCAAAGATGGCGTCTCTCCCAGTCCTTTGGTTCAGGATGCAGACCTGTGACTTGTGCCATGGAATGAAGTCCTTTAGTGCAAATGATGGTGACATGCCCATCCCAGCCTTGCTCGCAAGAGGAGACCTGAGTTTCCACGTGTTCTCTTATAGGTCCCAACTAGGGGAGGAAGAGGGTGACATGGGTTAGACACTCCAGCCGAGCTCAGCCCGGATGAGCCAACTCCTAGACTCATGAAAAATAATGAATGTTAGTGATCTAAGTTATTGAGATTTGGAGAGACATTTGTTACGCAGCTATGACTGACTGATACGGCAAATACTACACTGTGCACATGAAGTTATTTTGTATTTCTTTTTGGGCATGACAAAGAAATAGCTTTAAAAAATAAACATTTGGATGGAGAGCAGATAGTTCTCAGAGGGAAATAGGAATGATCAATAAACAAATAAAAAGCTCATCTTCTTTTACAATCAAGGAATTCAACTCATAAAATTCTGATTTCTATCTACCAAACTAGCAAAGACAAATACACACATATGGCAATATCGTGTGTTGGCAAGAATGGAGGAAACAGAAACTCATGCCCAGCTGGTGGGTGTGCTAATTGATACAATGCTTTGGAAATTTAGTAGCATCCTGCCAAATTGACAATGGGCATGTGCTTTGACCCAGTAATTCTACTTCCAGAGAAACTCTGGCCTCCATACCTGTATTGGTCACCTTTACATTACTGTAATGAATTACCTGAGAAAACTTAAAAGACAAAAGGTTTATTTTGGCTCATGGTTCTAAAGGTTCCAGTCCAAGATGTAGTGGACTCCTGCTTTGGGGCTCTGGCAAGGGCAGCACAGTGTGATGGGGACCGAGGAGGAAGTGCGTGGTAGAGCAAAACCACTTAGCTCATAGGCTCAAAAGCAAAGAGAGAGGACACGCAGGGTCCCACAGCCCCTTGTGAGGGCAAATCCCCAAAGATCACAAGGCCCACCTCCCAAAGGCACCAAGCCTCTGACACATTTGGGGGCTTTTAGGGGATATCCAACAACCAAACCATAGAACTTCTCGTGGAGTCTGGTGCAGGGATGTTTCCCACAACACCATTATAAAAAGAATGTGAAGCAACCTGTGTGTCCAACAATAGGGGAAGGAAAAAAGTAAAGTAAATGGAAGAACAAACAGTTCTGAGAATTGGATGGTACACATGGTTCCTAAGAGAAAAAAGATGATGGATGTTACAAAGTCTGACCAGCTTTGTTTCCCACCCCTCAAGTAATGGGGATTGGTTCCAGGGGCACTTTAGCACTGAGCTACGTCCCTGGCCCCTTTTATTTATTTTTATTTTTAATTTTTGGGGTACCAGGAATTAAACCCAGGGGCACCCAATCACTGAGCCACATCCCCAGCCCTTTTTTGTATTTTATTTAGAGACAGGGTCTTGCTGAGCTGCTTAGTGCTTCGCCATTGCTGAGGCTGGCTTTGAATTCCCGATCCTCCTGCCTCAGCCTCCTGAGCTGCTGGGATTACAGGCGTGTACCACCATGCCGGGCCCTTTTATTTTTTTTGAGACAGGACTCACTAAGTTGCTGAGGATCTTGCGAAATTGCTGAGGTTGGCCTTAAACTTGCAATCCTCCTGCCTCCGCTTCCAGAGTCGCTGGGATGACAGGCATGGGCCACTGTGCCTAGCATGACTGCTATTTTATTAAATTGTAAAATAACGCACAAAAGAATAATTTTGTTGAGTGTATTACTAAGAACAAAAGATGCTTTGGAAAAATATGCTCCAAATTTATCAAAGTAGTTTTCTCTGAGAAGGGAGAGAAGAGATAGAAGGCAGGCGCTAAATAATTTAGAGTTCTAGCTTTTGCCTGCTTTTAGAAAAAAGTTGAGAAAATAAACAACACATCTTAGAGGCCCATAGACCTATTACCCACAATGAGTGGTAGGTATTGGGGATCTATTTTATTATTCTTTGTACTTTTCTGTTACATTTTCTTTTATTAAATAATTATTATGAAAAAAATCTGTTAATTGTTTCCTTGCTGGGCATGGTGGTGTATGCCTGTCACCCCAGCAAATAGGGAGGCTGAGGCAGGAGGATTACTAAATTGGAGGCCAGCCTCAGCAACTTGGAAAGGCCCTGAGCAACTCAGTGAGACCCTGTCTCTAAATAAAATATAAAAAGGGCTGGGATGTGCTCAGTGGGTGAGCGCCCTGGGATCAATCCTTGCTACCCCCAAAATAAAATAAATAAATAGAAGAAAAAAAGTATTTTCATAAGAAAACCATTTAGGTATTAGGGGTTGATACCCCATTCCTTCATGGGGACCCATTCGCATATTCATTCAACAAACGTTGTGACATCCTTCCCTCCATGGTCCCCATGGTGAGGGCAGGATGGAGGGTGAGGCTGGGACAGGCACCCACATCCACATCAACGTGACCTTCAGGATGTCATTTCTATGGATCGCCACGCAGATTCTGGCACGAGGCTGCTGTACTCAGGCTCCCAAGAGGAGGGAGTCTGAGCTCAGGGAGCGGAGGGCCCTGGACCACGCAGCCTCCCCGTCCCCTTTCCTCAGGGCCTCCTGCATGAGGCCAGAGGCACCCAGGAAACCCTGACCCAGCAGAATGAGCCCAGGAGAGCATAAGCTGAAAGGGGTCAAGCAGCAGAACATCTGCCTTGAATGGATTGTGCAGGTGATGAATGCATCAGTCACCGTTGCAATAACGCTGCGTAACAAACAGTCCCCAAAGAAAGCAGCCTTAAACAAGTGCCATGCATTCTCCTATTCATGGGTCTTCAGGTCAACTGAACTGGGAGAGGGGGATCTGTCTCAGGTCCTTTTCGGGTGTCCTGCTTCCTCCTTGAACCCATAGCGACCTGGCCTTCCAGAGACGTCAAATGCCTCCTCGGCAGCCCCAGCTCAGGCGGGTGGACTCCTGCCATCTGATCGCAAGGTTCCAGGCGTTTCCCACCCGCCGGGACCTCTGCTCCCCACCCGGGGCGCCCCAGCCCTGTGCCTTCTCCTGGCCAGTGCGCGAGACCTCCAGAGGTGACGTTTCTGGAGTGCCCGCGGGGACGCGGGACTCGTGTGCGTGAACAGCCGGAGAGGGACGGAGAGAGTTAATTTCTGGTCAAACTCAGGAATTCTAAAGAAGAAAAGCGATCTATATGCAATACTGTATTTTTAGCCCTAAATGGTGCTAAAAGCATCTTCTGGCTCTCTCGGTGGCTCAGCGTGAGCGCGTCACTGTGCTGTGCCACCCAGCTCCGTCCCTGCGCCTCGTCGGGTGCGTTTGCTGGACAGACCCAGCTGGCCCAGCTGGGCTCACACTGACCCTCCCCCCGGGGGCTCACCCCCACCCCGCAGAGCAAAGCTCCGAGCGGCAGCTCCAGCCACCACCACCAGGGGGCAGGCCAACGGGGCAGAGGCCAAGCGCTTTCTTCTCCAGCTGCCCTAGGGGACCCCTTGGAGGGTCGTCCTACCCCAGCTCTCAGCAGCTGTGGGCCAGGAATGATCGCCAAATCCCGGCCATGGATGGTGGGAGCTGTCTGCTGAGAAGCCTCCCAGGACGGCCCTCTTGAGGTCTCTGAAGGGGACAGCAGTCTGCCCTCTGCTCCTCTTCTGGGCCCCGCCGTGCGTGATGTGATGTCTGGAGCCTGGCAGCCATCTTGGTATTTCTTTCTTTTGGTCCTGGGATCTGAACCCCGGGGTGCTTCGCCCACCAAGCCACATCCCCAGCCCTTTTTATTTTTAGACAGGGAAAATAAATTGTGGAGGCTGGACTCAAACTTGGAATCCTCCTGCCTCAGCCTCCTGAGTGACTGGGATTACAGGCCTGCGCCACCGTGCCCGGCTCCATCTCACGTTTCAGAGTGATCCTGCCGGAGGGCGACCTGTGTGCCACGCAGGCCCTGAGCTGAGAGTGAGGCACTGGCTGAGCACATTCGGGGTTTTTCTGGGTACACAGTCCTGGGGAGCCATTAGCATCAGGCCGGCTCGCACCCTGAGGTCCCAGCCGAGTGACGAGGGAGGCTCAGGAGCTGGGGACGCACCTCCTCATCTGGGCTCCAGCCCCACCCACCACCCTCCTGCCAGGCTGAGGTCTCCCCCTCCGTCCTCCCTCTGAGGGTGAGGCCAGTCACCTCCCCCAGCAGGGGACTTGTCACCCACGGAGCCTTGGCCCAGGGCAAAGCCTGCCCTTGGGATCTCAGTGCAGAGGAGAAAACCGAAGGCCAGAGTGGAGGGGAGCCCAGGCCGAGCAGCGGCCGGAGGTGGAACCAAAAGATGGACCCTGCCTCCTCTCCACTCCAGGGCTGGGGACAGAGCCTGCTGGGGACACAGGGTCTCCTGAGGGAGGGGGCGGTGGCGAGGACAGGACTGCTGAGGGGCCGTGCTGTGCCGCTGTCCGGCAGGAGGCCACCAGGGGGCAGGAGGGCGGCCCTGGGACTCGCAGGCTGTGGGTGTGGGACCGCCTTCCAGGCAGGATGTCCTGGGTCACCTCTGCTACCCGTGCCCAGGGCATGGTCCCCTGTGGACCTCCAGGCAAAGGAGCCAGGGAAGGGCAGGCGTCCCAGTGGCTCCTGGGCGTCAGGGCCACGGCCTGGCTGCCCTGCCTGGGTGCTTGTCAAGGCCGGTGAGCAGGAGGCCTAGGAGGTGGCGGAGGCCCTGCCTGGAGGCCAGGAGGCCAGGGGTGTCGAGGCCGCAGGGGTCACCGAGGGGCCAAGCAGGCGTGGTGAGGGGCCAGGAAGGGAGGTTCCCCTCTGGACGTGTTGGGGTGACAGTGAGGGACGGAGGTGGCGGGGGGCAGGTGGCTGTGCTGCGTGGGCAGGACTGTCCCCCCACAAGGCCCGCTGGCTCCTGCCCAGGGCTGGGCTCCCTGAGAGGCAGGGACTGGGCCAGAGGGGCACGCAGGTCGCCTGGGCCGGGGCACCAGCAGGCGGGACACGGGCCACCCGGCAATGACCGCAGTGCTCTTAAGAAAGTACACAGAGCTTTATTAAATACACCAAGAAGGCCCGTGACGTCCAGCCGTCAGTGTGAGGTCAGGCACCAGGCAAGGCACAATGTCCCCTTCCCCAGCCTTGGAGAAATTGGTCCTATGTCAGCCCCAAAGGCGGGCTCCCGCTTGACCTTCAGGGCCAGGCCGGACCCTCTGCAGACAGGTGGAGTGCAGGCGTGGCTGGCTCAGGGCGCTGGCTCAGATGCGCTGAGGTACTTACTGCGGGGGCCAGGGGAGGGCGGGGCACCGGGTCCCCGCCCTGGGCTCAGGGACGCTTCCCAGGGACGGTGCTGTGGGTGGGAGGCTGGGAGACCCCAGCCCACGCGGAACCCGGTGAGGCAGAAACCACGTGGGAACCAGAAGTCTCTACGCTTACGAGACAAAGAAGATGGTCAAGCGGCCCAGAGAGGGTGGGCGGCGGCGGGGGCGGCTCAGCCCTGAGCTGGGCACCTCCCTGCCTGGGGCTGGGGTGCAGTTCCTGAGGTGGCGGGCTGGCCGGGGGTCCCTAGCAGCAGCCAGACAGGAGAGGCGCGCGCGGGGCAGGAAGCCACAGGGCCCGCAGACCCCGGAGCGACCAGAAAACCCTCCCTGAGCCCTCGGCGGGTCTGCGCTCCCGGGCTCAGTGCTGGGAGCCGCGCCTGCTGGCGACGGGGGACAAGCTGCGCAGGCGCGGAGGGGGGGGAGGGAGGCGGATTCCGACGGGCGCCCGGGGACCCCGGCCACCAGGGGCAGCGGTGGCACCACCAGGCGTCAGGTCCGCTGAAGCAGGAGGGGCGCGAGGGCCGGGACCTAGTGGGAGGCGTAGGCCGGGCTCCAGAGTCCCGACGGCGGGCTGGCCTTGCGACCAGGAGGCAGCGCGCTGGAAGAGGCTGGGGTGGAGGCAGCGAGATCTAGGGAGGGGAGGCAGAGAGATGGAGTGAGCAGTGGAAGCGCAGGGCGAGGTGGACATTCCTCCAATACTCTTCGGTCAAAGCAAGCGTTTATGAAGTGCCTGCTGTATGCCTGGGTGCTCTCCTGATGGTGCCCGAGGCCTCCCCGCGCAGCCAAGGGAAACCCACAGGAGCATGTGGACATGGAGGGTGGGCGCTGAAATGGTTCAGTGCCCAACCTGTGCAGCTGTACAGGGCACCCCTTGTCTCCCGACTCCTATTGGAGGGTCTCTCCCCCATGAAAGGAGCCCTTGAGCTTTCTGTCTCCTAATCCTAGGGGGGTGTGCACAGGCTCCCAGGGGTCCACCATATCGTGGCATCTTGTTCTCAAGGAAAATGCTTTTCTCTGCCACAGTCTTTTTTCAAAAAATCCACTTCCAACATCTGTCCCCAGGTCCCCCCAGGATCGCCTGCTGAACACCAGCTCAAGGACTCCTTGCAGGGGGAGAAGCCTTGGATGGGGACTGGGACACAGAAAGGGCTGCTGCGGATGGCTGCCCAGGCTGGGCACTGCGTTTCCTCAGAGGCTGCTCCTGGAGAGGCGACTCTAGAGCTATGTGGGGTCCTGGGCTCAGGTCCATCAGAGACAAATGGACTGTCAAAAGGAATGGGCTGTGCCCTTGTTCTCCATGTGGGAAATCCCTCAGCTGGACTGCCCGGAATCCCCATCTGATTTAGTCCTTCAGCTCCAGAAGGTGGAAGTCTGATGTGGGTATGGACAGGCGGCCCTCTGTCCTGTACAGCTACACAGGTTGGGCACTGAGCAATCTCACAGCCTGGCCGGGGAATGTCTTTGTGGACCCAGATTGGCCTCTGAGCCCCTCTACTCCCACAGGCAACCACAGCTGATGACCCGGGGGCCCAGCTGGAGGGACATGGGGTCCAGGCCCCACCCACTTCTGCCTGCAGGTGGGGGGCTACTCACAGTGGGGGCTGTGCCCAGGGCTGGCTCGGGGCGTGACGACAGAGGGCGTGGCGAGCTCCCGGGGCGCGCAGACCGTGTGGTAGGCTGCAAGGGGCGGGCTGGTCAGGGCCTTGGGCTGGGAGCAAACCCCGCCCACGCGCCCGGGCGCCCGCCTCACCTATGACCATGACAGCTGTCCCGGCCAGCAGGGCGAAGAGCGTGAAGAACATGACTTGGTAGGAGTCCAGGAAGTGCTGGAAGAGGCTGCCTCCATCTGCGAGGCGGGAGGCCATCAGCAGGGCCGCCAGGGCGCGGCCGCCATGGTCCCGCCCAACCCTGGCCATCCTGGCTCCACTCCCTGCCCGGGACCTGGACTGTTCCCTCAGGGGACGCAGGCTCGGGGCAGGGGCAGGCACCCCCGAGCAGCCGCCCCACGCCAGGAGCCCCGTCCAGGCGCCGTCCTCGCGGCCGGCCTTCTAGCTGGGGATGCCCTGGAGCCCTGGCAGTCACCGCGGGCGTCGGGCCGGAGCAGGAGGAGGGTGCGGGAGGCTGGGAGCAAGGGCCTGTCACAGGGGGGCCTTGCAGGAGGGAGGACGTTGGTCCAGGGGCCACCTGGGGAGGAGGGGGAGCAGGCAGGGGGCGCAGCTCCAGACACGGGGGAGCCTGTGTGATTGCCGCAGGGAGCAGAGCCGGGAGGGGCTCCCGGGTGGGCCAGAGGCAGATCCTGGGGGTCATGGCGAGAGGCCAAGCAGGGGGCGGGGCTTCTGAGGATGGGCGGGGCTTCTGAGGATGGGCGGGGCAGAGGGGTGTATGCACACCCTCCAGAAAGCGAGGGTTGGCTGGGTGTGGTGGAGCATGCCTGCAATCCCAGCAGCTCGGGAGGCTGAGGCAGGAGGATGGCAAGTTGGAGGACAGCCTCACCAACTTAGCAAGGCCCTAAGCAACTCAGAGAGGTCCTGTCTCTAAATAAAATATAAAAGGGCCGCGGATGTGGCTCAGTGGGTGAGCACCCCTGGGCTCAATCCCTGGGACAAATAAAAAGGTGATGAGCATCACTGGAGAAGGGACACCCGGCAGTTAGGACCCTCCACATCTGCATCTGACCACAGTGTCCACTGACAACCAAGACCATGGCGGCCTGCCCCTGCCCTTCCCACCCAGGCCTGGCCCCACAGGGCCCCATCCTGAAACTCACAAGGCCCAGGCCCACGGCGGTCCATCACGAAGGCCACAGTGACGGGGATGGTGACGGCCTGGTTAGTGGCAGGGCTGGAGAAGGTCAGGGCAGTGGACAGAGGTCCCTGGCTGCCGGCGGTGGGGTCCGAGACGCCGACCGTGTAGGTGACGAAGCTGGGCAGCCCGAAGGACTTCTCCTTTAGGAAGGCCAGCACGGCTGGGGATCCGGACTTCACCTGCAGGGAGGTCGGGGCTGAGGGGGCAGCTCTGCAGGTGGACGGGCCACGAGGGGGGCATGGGGCTCCCCGTGTCTCCAGAGAAGCCTCTTCTGCTCAACCTGTGGGTGCTCCCCTCGGGGCCTCGACTCTGGGGCGACCAATGGCGGGCGCCTCTCAGACAGTGAGCGGCCGCCCATGTTGGCCAGAACCGTCCCCCCACAGGGTGTGTGTCGGTACCCCTGGATCGTCACACAGTGTCATCGTAATCCCGCAAACCCAACGCCAGGTCCCAAGGGGCACCAGGTCCCCAGGGAGCAGCCTGCAGCTGCAGGCATGGCTTGTTCCAGCCGCAGCCTCCACTTCTGCCTCCACCCAAGCCTGGCAAGCCGCACAGCACCACCACCACGCCCCGCTCCAGGCCCCAGCACCGCGGAGAGGACTCCCTGGGGCCCTCACCCGGGCCCGCCAGACTCCAGAGCCATAACAACGACTCGGCCTCACTCAGCAGAGGGGGCTGAGGCTGGAGGCAGCAGACTGTCCCCAGCAGGGACGGGGCTTTTCCTCCTGCCCACGCTGAGCCCACCCACTCACCCCGAGCCTTCTCTGAGCCGACCCGGGTCCGCGGCGACCCTCAGGGGCCTCACTTCCAGCGTGGGAAGATCAACAGCCAGAAGTCAACCAACCACCAGGGGTCGGAGGACTGTAGATGACCGGAAGGGGGTCAGAGGGCCTCGATTTTAGAGGTCTGCATTTGATTTTAAAGAGGAGGGGCCCGGACACGGCCCAGCCTCCTGCCCCTCCGGGTCCTCTTCCGTCACCTGGCTCGGCTGACAGGACGCCCCGGGGCCGCTCACCTCCAAGCTCTCCAGGGTCTCCGCGGCCCCGAAGACCTTGACCTCGGAGCTGGTGAAGTGGTTGCTCAGGAGGATTTCGGCCTGGTCAGCGTAGAGCCCCGGGCTGAAGGGCACCTCGGCCCCGACCTGCTCCACGGAGAAATGGCCGCCAGGGATGGAGGCCGTGACCACCAGGGGCGTCTTCCTCGTGCTCAAGAGCTTCAGCTGCTTGTCCGTCAGCCGGTGCATCGTGACCGAGCAGAGGTACTGGCCTGCGGAGACCAGGGCGTCCTGCCTTGTCCCCTGGCCCTCTCCCTCCCTGCAGCCCCAACTGGCGAACTCCTACGCATCCTCCAGAACCCAAGGGATGGGACGCCTCCTCTGGGAGGCTCCCTGTCCAGCCCCTTGTCTAGCCTCTCAGTGGCCAGCGGTTCCCCCACCATCCCAGAATCCTGTGGTGGCGCTCCTGGGGCGGGAAGGTGTCGGGCCCACGGCACAGTTCAGGACCGGGCAGCCTGGCCCAGAGTGAGGCCAAATAATGGCAGATAACACGACACGCGGGTCGACGCAGGGCAGACTCCAAGGTGGACTGCCGCAGCGGAGGCTCTATGAGCTGTGACACTCGGGGTCCCTGGGGTCCCTGCCCCCAGGCCTGCGGAGGACATGGACTCGAATCGGGTGAGCAAGGCCTCGGGAAGCCCTGGGTTAGGCCCTTCTGCGGCCACCCTAGCTCGGAGTCCCAGCCTCTCTGAGGCGCTCGGCCAGGGCCGGCTCCCGCTGAGGCCGAGTGAGGCCTGAGCCTAGGCAGCACCCCAGGGCTTGGCTGGCGCCCAGGGGCCCGGCAGGGGCTCCGGCCTTGGTGCTGGACTTCGGCTGTCCAGCCACGTCTCCAGGGCGCTGGCGCAGCCCCGCTGGGTCTGACCGCGCGGCGAGGACACGTCCGCCCCCCTCACTTCCTGGGGAGGCGGGGAGGCAGAGCCAACCTCAGCAAGAAACAGCCTCGACCTGAACCCCTGGCACGTGGGGGCTCCAGGGGAGGGAGGGGTTTGCACTCTGGACCCTGCGTCCTGCCCACTGCGCACGGGCAGCTGCTGAAGGCCAGCCTCGCCCACTCAGGAAGGTGGCCCTCCTGCGGGCCCATGGAGTAGCGGAGGCCAGGGCCCCAGTGGCACCCCAGGGTGGAGTCGGGACATCCCCTGGCCAGTCCTGACCGAGGGCAGTGCCCTGAGCCCGTGCCCAGAGGACCCGGCCACCCGAAGGCAGGGACCCCGCAGGCTTACCCAGAGCGGGGTCGAAGCCGGGCTCCGCCGAGAACACGTCACGCGCCAGGAAGCCGAGGACCTCCTGCTGGAACCGCAGGTGGCAGCCGATGAGGGCCTCGGGGTGCAGGGTGCCGATGGCCTCCCTCTGGGCGGCGGAGCACTCGCCTGCGGACAGGAGGGGTGAGCGTGGGCACCGCGGAGGCCGCGGGACTGTGAGAGGCAACGGGCCGTCCCTGCCACACCAGGAGCCGGGACCCTGGAGCTTGGGGACGGCGCCGTGGCTTTATAAACCTAAGGGTCAGTCCAAACGTGGGCCACTGCGGGATTTCGGCCCCTATTCCGGAGCTCGCATCCAGGGCCGGGCGGGCCCTCCCGCCGCCTGGGCGCCCAGCTGGGAAAGGGGGCAGCCTATTCCTAGACACGGGAGCAGCTGGTCCTCACGGACACCCCGAGTCCCCGTGTGGCAACAGCACTGGGTGGGAGGGGGCGTCACCGTGATGGTGCCTGACCGTCCATCAGCCCAGCTCGGCTGCCCGGGACTGTGCCCCAACCCTGGGGGCCGTGCTGGCAGGGGACAGGGCACAATGTCCACGTTTGACTCGGGAGAGGACATTGTGAAGCCCAGAGCCAGTGGCTAGCGGCCAGCAGCCAGCGGCCAGCCACGCTGCCATCAGTGGTGCCAACTCGCGGCTCCCGCGCTGGCAGCGCATTTCCAGCTCAGAAATGGGCGACTGCCAGGAGCTGGCCCTTCAGGAAGGCCCCTTGCTCTGCTGGGCGAGTGGAGGATCTGGGCACCAGCAGCTGAGGCTCCCCTGGAGCCGGGCTGGAGGCTGAGTAGGGAGGCGGGCAGGGCCGCTGGGAGGCAGAGCCTGCCCAGCACCAGGACCTGCGGTCCAGCCCCGAAGGCTCACCAGACCGAAGCCACTGCCCTCCCCAGAGCCGGGAGCTCCCCAGACCACCGAGCCCCCTCCTTACGCACCTCTGAGGTTGGAGCTTCTGTCTCCCACAGTGACGGTCACTTTGGAGGCCGAGGCCTCCTGGAAGCTGGTTTGGACCGGGTGGACACGGCGGGCCGTGATCCTCTGGGGGACGCTGACCACGATCTACGGAGAAGCAAGGCAGCTGCTTCAGAACTGTCCACACGCCGACTGGGCTGGGCACCTCCACAACCTCTCCCTGTGGCATGAGGGTCACCCAGGTCCAGGGGACGATGTGGGCCCAAAGCCCGTGCGCCCTGCTGGGACTTTGCAGCCCAGGCCTGAACTCACTCCCCGACTGGTGGGGGCGTGGACTCCACTGTCCTGGGCCTCCCCAGTCACCTCCCTGCTCACAAACTCAGCGACCAGACCTTGCGGTGGAGAGTGTCCATCTCGGTTTCCTGTCCCTTATTTAGAATGGATCCATCGCACCCAGACGCAAACTCACTCGGCCCGAGGGAGGCCCTACAATCTGGATTTTGCCCTTTTGATCCTCCCGGGCTGTCCTGGAACTGCCACGCCCCAGCCCCAGCCCCAGCCCCAGCTTGTGCCTCCCTTGGCAAGGAAGCCCTCCACCCTCCTGGACAGGGCCCTGCAGGTCCCTCTGCCCACCCGATCTGAACAGGCCCCTGCGGTTCCTGTGCGTGGGTCCGGTGGCCCCTGAGATCAGGACAGGTCTCGCTCCTCTGGGGAGCCGCCCAGTCCCAGAGCTACGGTGGCCCTGTCCACCTCCCGACCCACAGGGGGCTCTGCTGCCGAAGCACTGCCTCCATCAGGTCCCTGCGTCCCGAGGGCTGGCTGGACGGGGACTGACCACCAGCGCCCCGCCTGGTCCTAGCCAGCACCGTCCCCGTGCCCCACCCCCCCGGCTTCTCTCCGGCTCCGACTGACAGGCTGGGTCCCTCCCCAGCCCCCCCACAGGCTCCCATCCCCTCCCAGCTCTGCAGGCCCCCAGGTTCCCGCCCACCCTGGGGGCAGGGGAGACTCCCAGGTGGTCTGCAGCTTTCCAGAGGAGCCCGCTGTGCCCTGTGGCTGCAGATCCACTGTGACCCCGTCTTCACTGTCCGCCCCCGACACCTGCCCCGTGCGCCTTCTCAGAACAAAGAGCCATGTCCTCCTCCAGGTCGCACCACGCCAGACCCTGGGGTCACCTGCAAGCCCTCCTCCCTGCGCACCCAGCTCCAGACGCACCTGCCCCGCACCCGGCGCACCCAGTGATCTGACCACCAAGACAGGCTGGCCCTGGGCATCGCCACGCCTCACCTGCCCACTGCCACCCAGGACTCTGCTCCCGAACCCCACGCCCGGGCACCTGCCTGCCCTGCCCACTCCCGTGGGCATCGCCCAGGAAAGCACCGCTTCACTAAGGACGCACACCTCCACCTGCAGCCGCCCGGCCGCACTGCCTCTGCCCACGACTGGGCCCCGCAGGACCGACTGGGCACAGGCCCGCTCCAAAGAGGAGGCAGATCGGGAACAGCCAGGCCAGGTTTGCTGATCCAACCCGGCTGGAGGGAGGGACAGGAGAGGAGGGCTCCTGTCCACCTCCAGGAAGGCCCCAAAGGTGACTTGCAGCGGAGGCTGTGCTCGCTGGGTGGCCCTGCCCAAGGCCTGAGCCTCCCTAGCTGCCTGCCAGGCTCTGGGTGTGGGCGCTGGAATCACCCCTCAAGGTCGCCTCCCGCCAGCGTCCCAGCTTGATCCCGGGGAGGGGGAGGCCTGGAACAAGGGAAGCTGTTCCCCTCTCCAAGTCAGTGGGTGGCTGGTCCAGACCCCGGGCTCCCAGACCCCAGACCCTGCCTGCGGCTGACCCTGCCCCTGACCCGGTGGCCCGCGTTTCTGTCCGAAAGAAAATCTCAGGTTCCACCAACGGAGGGTCAAAAATATTCAGGGGGAGTAAAAGCTGCGTCCGGATTGGACATCACGGACCCCTTTCCGGTCCTCGTCCCCTGAGCAGTGCAGCCTGACTGCGCACAGCGTCACACAGCGTCACACGGCGTCAGCCATCACCGGCGATGCAGAGACGCAACCAACGTGAACAGAGGAACCGCCCAGGTCACAGGTGACCGAGTGCCGCCACAGGTAAGGGACTCGACTCAGTCCTGCGGGTTTGGGCTCCGACCCCAGACCCGACCCCCTGCATGCCGCCTACTGTTTTGAAGAACAGGCGCCCCTGAGCCCAGGCCGGGCCTGGCAGGCGTGTGCCTCCGGCCGCCCCGGGCCCTACCTCCTTGTAGGTCCTCAGGTGCCCGGCGACCTCGTAATAAACCGTCACGGGCCCCGCGTCCCGGGCCACGGCCACTCCCGTCTTGGGGTCCAGGTGGAGGATGCTGTTGGCCGAGGAGCTCCAGGTTCCTGAGGCGCCTGGGAGGAGAGGCCCCGGGGTCACCCGTCTCCCCCACGTCTGACCCGCTGCCTGGCTCACACGGGAAGCCGCACTGCCGGCCTTTGTGGCCACGCTCTGGTCATCCCCCAACCCCTGCTGGCACCACTGAAGCCCCTGCTGACCTGCCTGGGGGCCGTGGCTCCCCCCACCCCACCAGGTCCTCCCAGCCCCGACCCCATCAGTTCCTTTTTAGCAAACAGGAAGCGCCTGTCAGCTCCCAGCGCAGGAGACGGCACTTCTGGGCTCAAAGTCAATCACACTACGGGATAAATGCCACGCGGGACCGGCCGCCACCTGCTGTGTGGCAGGTTCTGTTCGCTTTGTTCAAAGGAGGAGTTTAGCTTCTTGTTAAAATGGAGCAATGAGGGGAAAAGGAGGGCCAGCAACTGGGGAGGAGCCGACGCCCAGCGCTGCGTGAGTCAGACGGGCACCGGGGGCAGCGGGATCTGGAGACCCCTGGCCTGGCCCGCATCACACGGCAGGGCATGTGTCCACCACGGTGGCCGCTGGCCTCGAGCGCCCTCGGTCCCCGAGCGGCAGAAGCCGAAGCCAAGCTTGCAGTGACAGGCGGGGATCAGGCAGCGAAGACAGGACACCTCCCGAGAGCAGAAGCTCCAGGGGCAGCGCTGCTCTGCACAGGGCGGGCCCGCCTCCCAGGAGCAGCGGCCAGGGACAGCTGCGGGCGCGAGACCAGTTCAGCCCCACGGCCGGCACCCCGACCTGCCCACCGGGGAGCGGCCAGCGGCTTTCACAACAGTCCCGTTTGCGGACAGCAGGCAGGACGGGGCCATCTGCCCGACCCCGGCTCCCAGCAGCCCCAAGGAGCCGCCTCCGTGCTGCACGCCCTCCCCTGGTCAGCACCTCTCACCTTCCAGGCCGACGAGAATGGTGGCCAGGCAGAGGACGTCCCCGACCACCACGGCTCCGGGCAGCTCTGGGGAGATGGCCTGCTGGACGGGCAGCGGCACGAAGTCCGAGAGGCCCAGGTGCTCCGTGTCCCGCGCGCTGAGCAGCGTCAGGCCCACGCTGCTGGCGCGCACGACGCAGGTGCTGTTGGTGGGGCCCTTGGCGATCTGCACGAAGTCATCCCTGGGCGAGGGGTGGGGAGAGGCGGGCGCAGCTCGGGGGAGCCCTGGGGGGCCACGGCGGGGGGTGCCCGTCACCCACGATGGAACCCACAGCCTGCACGCGGCTGGCCGGGCAGCAGGGAACCGAGGCCCGAGAGGAACCGACCCTCGGAGGAGCAACTGCGGAGGCCGGGCTGCCCTCGGTCGGGAGCCAGCCTCTGCCCCCTGACTCCTCCGTGAACCAGGCAACACTGTGCCCGCGACATGCACACCTGTAACGAAGGCTGGCACTTGGGAACAGCTTGGCCACAGGGGACACATCTGCCCCAGGGCCTGCGGGAAGCCCAGATTGGAATAGTCGCCAGTGGGAGGACACTACCTCCACCCCAAGCAGCCTCCTTCCTCCTGGGGCAGAGGCTACTCTGCCACCCCCCGAGCTACTCCTGCGTCTCCCCAGGGGTGACTCTCAGTCTTCAGAGTCACACCGCCGGCCGGGCCCTGGGACCGGGCATCCGGGCCATCCCCAGGGGCTGCTAGGCTGCTGGGCCTGGGCCACATGAGAGGCCCGCTGCCCTCCTCACTCCGGAAGCCGCCCCTCCCTCCCCACATCCGGCTGCTGCCCACTTTCCAGGGGGCAGATCCCACTAGGGGCCAGAGGGACCCTGGGAGGCAAACCCCACTTCCCGGGCCCACGCAGCCTCCGTGGGCTCTGCGGCTGGGCTGTCGGGAGGAGTCAGCGGGCCGTCTCGGGGTCCTCCCTGGGGGGTGTGCAGCGGAAGCTGGGGGCCTGGCTCCAGCCCATCGCTATAGATTTTCTGAATTGACGGTCCCTCCAGGAATGACCGCAACCTCCCCGAGGTCCGTCCACACTTCCAGTCTCCAATGCCCTTGCCAGCCACCCACTCCCTGCCCAGTGAGGTCCTGCCCCCAGCAGCTTCCCCCACGTTCCTTCTGCCCTGACCAAACCCGGGGCTTCCTGGGGTGGCCAGGTGTGCTCCCTTCTCTTGGAAACCACAAGTAGCCAAAAAGATAAAAAAATAAATCAATCAATTTAAATAACACAGACTCCTGCTGGCGGGACCAGCCTGTGTCCTCGCCCCGTCACCCCTTCAGGAGCAACTCAGGGTGTGACCCAGACGGGCCTCTGTGAGAACAAGCGTCACCCACACTCACCTGTTGGTGGCAAAGCTGAGGACCAGATTGTGAGCGTGGAAGATGTCCCCGGAGCTGTCGTGGAAGTGGGCGGTGAAGGTGGCCGTCATCCCCAAAGGCAGGGCTGCCAGGGCCTCCCTGTCCTGGGTGTGCAGGACGGGGCTCATGGAGATCCTCAGGTACGAGATGGGAGACACCTGGAGGACGAGGTGCTTCGTGATGACCCCCCGTGCTGGGCACTGGCCTCCCCAAACCCACCTCTCAGGGGACACACCTGTCCCTGGAGGGTCGCCCTCTCAGAACAGCTGGGAGCTGGACCCACCCAGGGTCGTGAGCATTGAAAGGCCTGGCTTCCCAGAGCAAGGCACCCGTTCCCACCTCCCAACCTCGCAGGCTGCGGTCACCAGAAGGCAGCCCACCAGGAGACTCAGAGGCCACGACTTGGAAAAATCAGACCACCCTTCTCATTGCAAGAACGTCCCCCGGGCTGTGGACGTGCGGTTTCTTCTGAGGACGTGGCTCTTGGGGCACAGGAGGTGGAAACAGTGCCCGCTGGGGTCAGAGAGGGGCTGTCACCCGCCTGCGGGGGCCGTGGAGCTGAGGTCCATAAAGAGCCAACTGGGAAAGTCTCCCTGGATTCCAGGTAAAAGCCAGCCCCTCCCTCGACCTCCAAAGTCACTGACAAAGTTCAGTGACGCAGGTCTGGTATACAGTGAGCGCTCGACACATGCGTGTTGAAACAGGACGAGCACTGAGCCACTTCATGCACTTGAAAATTGGGGGAGGCGGGACCCCACTAGGCGCCACCGTGAAATAAAAAGATGGTAACGAGGGAAATGAGCTGGGACCCAGGCAGGCCTGCGAGCTCAAGGGGCCTCCAGGCCAGAGAGCAGGGGCGCCGAGGCCCGGGGAGAAGATTCTGCCCAGGACGTGCCCGGGGAGAAGGCCCTCGTCACCGAGGGGCGCAGAGGGACAGTGGGAAGTGCTTCTGCTGCCCTGGAGAGACAGGGGTGTTGCAGGGCCAACTCTGGCTTCGGTCACCTCCACGCCCTGGGGAAGGGCCACCTCATTCTCAGGTCATTACTGGACATGAGCTCTGCATGTCAGGTATCGAGCACCTGGTTTAATTAAGGATCAGCCGTTTCCCCGTCTTGGCCCTCGCAGGGGCTCGGCTCCGGGAGGTGACAACGTTAGGGCTCAGGCACGGAGGGTGCCGGGCACCAACTCTGGGCTGATCGCGGCCTCGGCTGGACTTGTTTGCCCATCCACGTGACACAGTAGGTGGGATGCTCTCTGAGGGTCTCCGGCTCTGGCTCCAATAGCCCAAGGTCTACCTAGGGTTGTGTCCCCAAGTGTCCCACACAGACCCCGACCTGCAGCTCACAGCTAGGGGGGAGCCGCTTTCACACCTGAGAGAGGAGGAACGTCACCCCTGAGCTACTGCTCTGATCCAAGCGCCAAGTGCAACCCACCTTCACGGCAATGACCACCGTCTGGTTGGCCCCGAAGGGCTCCTGGGCGGTCACTTCGACGGTAGAGGTCCCGATCACAGAGCCGGACACCAGGAAGCCCTTCTCGTCGGCGTGCACGACGGGAACCTTCTCGGGCCCCTCCAGGACGCGGTAGCAAAGAGCAGCGGCACCGTCCCTTTGGGAAACGAGACAGCTGTGTTTGTAGGTGGCTGCAGCAGGGGACAGGTCACAGCGAGGGAATCCGGTGGATGCCTGGAGATCCAGCCTGTGCTGTCACTGCCTGCAGCCTCGTCAGTCCCCAGTGGGGACGTCCATCAGGAAGCCTTTGGTTCCCAGGACGGCGTGGCTGAGGGAGACCCTGAGGACCGAGTCTGTGTCACCGGCGACATGGGACATCTATTGATGATGGTTTCTGCAGCAGATGGTTTTCCATCCACGGAGGGAGGCAAGGCCGCCTGGCGTGGTGGAGGGGGTGGGGCTGGGACAGGCCGCGGGGGGTCCTCCCTGCTCCTGGCTGCGCCCCGAGCCTCCTGTCCTGTCCGGCCTCCGTTTCCTCAGCTTTGAAAGGGGAGCCCGAGTGCCCTGCCCTGCCCCCTGGGGCAGCCCCGCAGGCCCCTCAGATGGACTGAGCAACGTCTCCAGCTCCCTCCTCGGAACCCGAGGGCCTCCCTGCGTGTTCAAGACCCCCAGGCCTAGCCTCTGCCTCTGCGGCGCCTCCCCTGGATCTTCCTGGGCCCTGGCTGACGGGATTCCGCTTTCCCACAGCCCTTTCCCGGTGGGCTCCTGCGGGGCGCCCACTGTCACCTGATGTCACCCCATGCCATTCCTCTCTGTGTCCCTGGGGCCCAGCAGAGTGCCCGGCACTTAGTCACTTCTGGCTGAACACACCCTGGGTGGATGCTCACAGAACATGGAACCGCGTGGCCCCCAGGGTCCCCCACTCGCCAACTGCCACTCCAGGCAAGTGTTGGCTAGGAGGAGTGTCCCTGGTGGGTCCCAGGCCAGCTGCACTTCTCTGACGTTAATGGGCATCCCTGGGCCTGGGGACCTCGTTGCAGGGCAGTTTGTCTTCCGAGGTCCGGGCAGGGCGAGCCCGGCTGCCGTCCTAACTCACGGGCTGTGCTTTTGAGTGGCAGATCTTCAAAACTCAGGGGCATTTGAAAAATTTAACACTTCCAACTCGGTGCCTTTTCCCCTTTTAAACACCGGATTTCGTCAGTGAGCATGAAGAGGTTTCTAGGCTGCGGGAGGAGGAGAGGCCCCGGAAGGAGGCTGCAGAGGAGCGGAGGAAGTCACGGAGAGCGAGGGGAAGGCAAGGCAGCCCTCCTGGAGGGCTCCCTGGGGCGACGTGGTCCTGACGACCTTGACAGTGAGCCCTGGGTGCCCCCAGCCCCGCCACCAAGAGCCGAGTCACATACCTGTTTGTCTGGAGCTTGATCAACGAGTTGGGTGACATTAGTATTTGTTCTGCTTCTATTTCGGGGTTCAGCAGCTGCAGCTTCTCAAATACCTGCAAGAGAGGGTGAGCTGGACTTCCCGTGACACGCCAGAGTCACAGAGGTCCAGGTGTCGGTGGGGGCGAGACAAAGCGCAGACCACCTGCCCCGGCCGAGGGCGTGACGGGGCTGGACGCTGGGAGAAGCCCCTGGGGTGACGGCAAGCAGCAGGCGGGCTCGCGGACTGCACCCCGAAGGGAGCTGGGTCACAGCCCCTCCCTCGGCTCCCGCTGAGAGGAACTTCACAAGCAGGGCATCATCGGGATCCCTGCCAGCCACCAAGACAGGATGCTCCTCCCTGTCACCGCCTCGGAACAAGCCCCACTGCCCTGCCCACCGCGCCCCCTCTCTCTGACCCGCCTGGGGGGTGGGGGCTGCAGCAGAGGCGCCGGTTAGTTCAGCACGCAGACAGCGACCGTGTCACGCCCGGGGGCTCCGGAGCCCGTGGTAACCCTTAAGGAGGCCACCATCTCCCGAGGGCTGCTGGCTCCCTGCCTTCCAGCCTGCTCAGGGGCCTGCGCGTCCCAGGCAGGATCCTGTGTCATGAGGTCCCCACTCAGGGCCACGTCACCTGAGCTACAGGGCCCTTCCTTCCCGGGAGGAAGCTGGCCGACTCCTCCCCACACACGGGAGCCCAGATCTCCCCTCGGGGAGATGGATCTGAACCGAGCCGCCTGGGCATGCCCGGCTTAAAGAACTGAGGGGTCACTGATCAGAGGGGACAGGAGGGGAAGGAGCTCTGCTGTCAGGGTCCAGCGCAGGGGCACTGAGGAGGAGGAGGCGGGCGGGCGACTCCGGCACAGTAAACACGTCAGCAAACAGGTTTCCTCCTGCGTTTCTAAAGCCTCCTCCTTGGCCTCCTGCTTTCCACGGAGGCAAATGCACACGAGCAGCTCACTCTGCGTTGATCGTGAGAGGCAACCAAGCTAGAGCCGTGGGAAATGGCTGCTGATGGTGGCCTCACGGCCAGGCAGGCAGCAGGGAGCGGTGGGGCCTGCAGTGAACTGGAGAGCAGGGCGCGACTCAGGGGAAGCCCGTGGCCCAGCCCCTGCCAGTTCTGCCACGTGGCAAGGTGCCACACCCTGGGGCAAGCTGCCCGTTGGCTGTTACAGACTCTCCCTATCATTAAACATCGGCAACCAGCAAGCACGGTTCAAAGGTTCACGTGGGCCACACGACGCATCTGTGGGCTGGATCCAGCCGCCCCGGTTTCTGGGCTCCTCAGGGAGCCACGCGAGGTGGCGGAATGTGGAGGCTGGAAAGCTTTGTGTCTTCTAGAATGGGTGCCAGGGTTCACTTTGCTTTAGTTTTAGCCAGGAATAACACGCAACTCTCTTGGCACAATTGTGTGTCTAGGTGCGTGTGTCTGCGTGTGTCTAGGTGCGTGTGTGTGGCTGGTGCGTGTGTGTCTAGGTGCGTGTCTGCATGTGACTCGGTGCGTGCATGTGTCTCAGTGCGTGTGTCTAGGTGCGTGTGTGTGCGTGTGTCTAGGTGCGTGTGTCTAGGTGCGTGTGTGTGC
>JAJEJO010004366.1:36564-86915 GCA_020662805.1 Glaucomys volans
TCTAGGTGCGTGTCAGCGTGTCTCGGTGCGTGTGTGTGCATGTGTCTAGGTGTGTGTCAACATGTCTCGGTGCGTGTGTGTGTGTCTAGGTGCGTGTGTGTGCGTATGTCTAAGTGCGTGTGTGTGCATGTGTCTCGGTGTGTGTGTCTGCGTGTGGCTGGTGCGTGTGTGTGTGTCTAGGTGCATGTGTGCGTATGTCTAGGTGTGTGTGCGCGTGTCTAGGTGCGTGTGTGTGCGCGTGTATAGGTGCGTGTGTGTGCGTGTCTAGGTGCGTGTGTGCGAGTGTGTGCACGTGGGTCACACAGGCACAGCCCGGGGGGTGGGGTGCCGTGTCGGCAAACATTTTTCTTTGAAAACATTTCCTCGTCCCTGACTGGCAAGAACTTAGGCAGGAGACCGTTTATTCCGGGCTGGTGAGGGGCTCGGTGACAGGGAGCCGGCGAGCACCCATGAAGCCCGGGCTTCCGCCCCCAGTGCTGCCGGAAAAAGAAGGAGGAAGAAAGGGAAGCTTCCTTCTTCTTGGAGGGGACGTGGAACCATCTCCGTCTCGCTCCTGGAGTTTAGCGGTGCGCCCCGTGGTTTTCCTTTACAGCTTTCAGAGGACCAGGGACCACGGAGACCCAGAGCTGCAGAAGGGCGTCCCTGAAGCCAGAAACGCTCCCCAGAGCCAACCCCTCAGCTCCCGGATCGTACAGAGGGTTCGAGGGCAGGGCCATCCTCGGCAGAAGGGACGGGTAGACATGCGGGGCCAGCGGGCGCAGGAGGGAGAACTGCCAGGCCAGGCGGGGCTGACCAGGTCCCTCCCTGTCTGAGGCTGGGTCTGCAAGTGCCCCCATGCCGTGGCCACCTCCTGGACCTTGGCCCTTCACCTCCCTGGACCTCGGCTTCATCCACACACGGCAGCACCCGCCCCTTGGGTTTCAGGTGAGACGAGATGAGTCAAGGTCAGACTGGGGAAAAGCACCTCTGCCCCAGGCGGGGCTGAGAAGGCGGGGCCACGAGGTGGGCGGGGCTACAGGACAGGTGTGGCTATGAGAGGGCGGGGCCACGAGGTGGGCGGGGCTACAGGACAGGTGGGGCCACAGAACAGGTGGGGCTACGAGAGGGCGGGGCCACGAGAGAGCGGCCGCGAGGTGGGCAGCCCCGCCCGTCACCAAGGTGCCTGGCCCGGGCCCCAGGTCCACTGCTGTTTCCGGAACTCCGTGGCTGTCCGGATCTGCTGGCCAACCCCTGCCACCCGCAGAGTCCCTCCGTGGGGTCTGGGGACGCCGCCTCTGGGCTCCCCGCGGCAGGACCCACACACTCCCACCCTCCCGGCCTGCCACGCCCAGCACCTCGGGATGAACTCCTCCCCTCCCCAAAAAGGTGACAGTGCAGGACGGTCCCCAGAGCCCCGGCCCGGCGGGAGGGGGCCTCTGGCGCTGCTCCCCGCCCCGTGGCTGTGTCCGCGCCCCGTACCTGGATCTGGATCTCGTCGGAGAGCTCCCTGCCCAGGCCGTGCAGCTGCCCTGCCGCGGGGTCCAGGGCCTTCACCACCACCCTCAGCCCGGTGCGGCCCTTGGCGCGCCCGTGCACGCTCATGGCGAAGTTGTACTGCGAGGGGAGCCGCAGGGAGGCCTGGGGAGAAGGACGCAGGCCTTCAGGGGACGGGCCTGGGTGCTAGCATCCCACCCTCCCCAGCCTGGGCCCTGGGGTCCACTGCCCTCTGGCCAGGTCACATAACTAACCCAGGGCCCTGCAGATGGCAGTGGCCCCAGCACCGGGGGTGAGTCTGGGGGTGAGTCTGGGGTGAAGGGCACCCTGGAGAGCGGGGGCCCTGGAGCCGCGGTGAGCACGGCTGTGCTGTGAGCCACTGTGGGGTGTGGGCTCCCCTGCGGACCCGGGTCAGCAAGTCACAGTGCTTCCTCCCCAGGAAGGCCCAGGCCTGCACAGGGAGACATCCGCCACCTCAGGAAGGCCCACCCTGTGTCCAGCCCTCAGCCCTCTCCTCGGCCTCCGGCCCCTCTGTCCACGGAGAAGGCAGGAGGGTCCTCTCAACCCAAAGCCCCGCTGAAGCTCTGCGCCCGGGCCTGCTGGGGGCTGTAGCCCGGCCCCGGGACAGCGCCAGTGCCGTCCCCGGCTAGTGGAGCCACCACCGGGGCAGAGGGCTCCCTGCAGGCCCAGGAGGGGCAGGGAGGCTGTGCAGGGCCAGCAGGAGGGAGGCCTGCCCTGGGATCAAACGGGGAGACGCCCGAGCTGCCCAGCACCATGCCAGTGCGCGGGGCAGAGCTGGACGCCAGCCCACGATTTCTGGAATCCGGTGACTTGCCCACAGGGCCGTCTGTACCAGTGGAGTCGCCCCCAGCGTGCCGGGGACGTGGGTTGCTCCCGGGGTTCGTGTGTTGGAAGTCTGGTCCCCATGGGGGCTGAGGTGGGGGACCTGTGGGTGGGCCTGGGGAGAGGTCACCAGGGCAGCGGGGTGCTGCTCTCGGAGGGACCGCCGTTGGGCCTGCGAGGGGGCCGTTTAGAGCAGGCTGTCCCCTCCCGCTTGTGGCTCCTGTGTCTCCGTGGAACCTCCCTCTGGTGTGTTCCCGCCCTGGTCCAGCCACCAGGGGTGACACAGCCAGACGCCCCACTCAGAGCCAAGCTCAGGCCAGCACCAAGCTCTCAGGCCCCCCAACTGTGGCTGCATAATCTCTTTCCTTCATAAGATACCCAGCCTTGGGCGTTTGTTACAGAGACGGAAAATGGACGGACAGTCCTGCTAAGCCCATCTGTGGTGGGTGGCGTGTGGCAGGAGGGAGTCCCCATGAGCCTGGGGACAGGGCAGAAAGGGGCAAGGGCCACTCTGGCAGGAAGCGGGGACCTGCTGTGAGGTGAGGGGAGCCCTCCCTGCCTTGGACGCAGGCCTGGGCGGAGGGGGAGGGGCACTTACCTCGTGGTGCCGTCCTCGGAGATCCAGGATGTCCCGCTTGGTGACAGACCAGTGGAAGCTCAGGCCAGGCACAGCATTCCCAAAGGAGAAAGGGCTCTGGTTGTTGGTGATCCCAGTAACATAGACAGGCATCTGGGGACAGGGGGAGAAGCCAGGCCTGTGACCTCCCAGTGCTGGGAATCCCCTTCCCCCAGGAAGTTTCTCGGCCTCTTTCCTGCAGTGGGGACTGTGCCCCATCCTCCCTGTGCAGCCTCCCTGCACACGGGATCAGGATGCCGTGACCGAACACCAACCACTCCAACCACAGGCGGACCAGCCACATCCCTCAGGGCCCCACACCGCATGCCTTGGTGCCACTCCCTCCCAAGCCAGCAAGGGGACTCTGCTGGTGGCGCATGAGCATGGGGGACCCACTGGCTTCTTCAGTCTGCGCTCCCCGAGTGCCTGCCAGGGCGCACGGTGCAGATGATATGGCAAAAGGCAAGAGGGTCCCCAAGCCAGGCTGCCCAGTCGAGTCCCAGGGCTCCTGCCTCCCACTCAGCCCTCTGCAGCCTCCGACCACACACCGCACACTGGAAGTATGGGGGGCGGGTAAAAACTGCCCCCCGCAACGAACACCAACAGGCCTCTTTCTTTTCTTGTCTTATTCCCAAGGCAACAGTCTAGCCATCAATCACACAGCGCTGCCTTGCACCAGGGGGTCGAGGGGTGACGCGGAGCGTGCGGGAGGCCGTGCAGGCCCTGCCCCAGGAAGGGACGGGAGCACTCTTAGGTTTCGATGTCTGCAGGGCTCTGGGAGCCAGGCCCTCTCGGATGCCAAGGGACAACAGCCCTGGCTGGGCGCAGGGCCCTGAGCTGTGTCCACCTGCTCAGCCGCCAACCTCGCACCTGAGCTCCTGCCAGGTGCCAGGTGCCACTGAAGGCGTGGGATGGGGCAGCCTACCGTCAGGGAGTACATGAGTGTGGAACCCCAGGGGTGGACGCTGCCTGAGCTGGATGCCCACCCAAGCTGGGGCTGGAACCAGGGCCTGGCTGAGTGCCATGGACACAGGGCGCAGCGGGGGAGGCCCCGCGCAGAGGGCTCCAGCTACAGCCCGTTGAGACCAGAACTCGGAGCTCGCCCCCATCCCGTCCCAGCAATCCCATCTCACCTGTGTCCCCGTCCTCATGCGCGTGATGGGCGCGCGAATCCTCACTGCCCGGAGCTGCAGCACCTCCACCTCCACGAGATCCTAGGAAGAGGGTTCTGGGGCTCAGGCTGGCCGGGTGTTGCAGGAAGGGCCCCTCCAGGGGAGGGAGGCTCCCGCTCAAGCTGCGTGGCTACCGGGCACTCAAGGGACGTCCAGCATTGCACTTGACAGCCTGAGCAGGCCCTCAGTGTGGGAGGCTCATCCCACACGGACCAGACGCTGCACCCCAGGAGTCCTAGCCGGGTCCTCTGAGCCTCGAGGCCTCACTGACCCAGGTGCTCCAGGTCAGCACTGCGGATGTGCTGGGGTTTGCTCTCCCCCGGGCTGGGAAGCCCTCGTGGGACAGGTCTCCAGATCCTCCCAACCCCAAATCCAGATTATCTTTCTCCCTGATTCAGGATGTAGGGATGCCTACAGGGGCCATGTAGGGTGTGATGATAGTAGACCTTATACTCTCCTACATCGTGAACTCTATATTCCTATTAATCTGATCAAATACCCATTTTAATGGTTTCTTCATACCTGCTGACTTGTGCTGAACTGAGGCTACTAAAACCCTTCAGCCCTGCTGACCTGTGCTCACGGGGAGCCCATCATCTGTGCCCTGTGGTTTGTGTGAATGCCTGAGAAGTAGCTGGTTCTGAAGAAGCGTGCATTCTCCTATTTGCCCTCCCTCTCACTGCTCAGTCTCCTAGTGGTCCGAGGCCACCCCTCAGGTTGGGGTGCTTGCTCATTCTGCAACCTAGCTCGACATGGACCTGGGCCCAGGGACCGAGGGGGCCCAGCAAGGCCACAGCTCAGAGAGGAGGGAGGGTGGGAGGGAACCCGGCCTGGAGAGGAGGGCGAGGAGCCGGTTCCTGAAGCCCCCGTCCTTCCTCTGGAGAGAGCAAGCAGCAGGGCCTTCTGGGCCCCGCAGCCCGTTCTCAGGCCGCCGCTCGGAGCCACCAGGGCACGTTTTCCCGTGCTCCAGGCTGCCTGGCCGCCCCGGGGAATCGATGCACTGACCCCGGACGCGCACCCCTGATGTTCAGAAAGAGCGCGCGGTTGAGCCGCGACACTCAGAAGCACACGGTGCCGCGCTGGGCAGAGCAGCCACCAGTGAACTCAGCCTCGGATCAAAGTCAGCCCCGGGGAACCAGGGCTCCCGGGCTGGCGCCGCGCTGATGCTCTGAACTCCGGGGAGCTCGCGGGCTGCACGCGGGGGACCTTCTTCTGGGTGAGGGCGGGTGGCCGAGAACTAAGAAGGCCCCTGTCCTCGGTGGCACTGCCCGCCCATGGGGCTGCCCTCAGCAAAGCAGGGTCTGGGGGGCTGGCAGTGGGACCAGCATCCCTGTTGGGCCTCCGTGGCCTCTGGGGCAAAGGATCAGCAAGAGCCCAGGGAGTTGGGGGTTTCATCCCCAGCCTCTCACAGGCGTGGAGAGGACCCCGCCTCCTTTCTGGGGGGCCAGGAGTGTCCAAGTCCCTGGGAAAGAAAGCGACCCTGCAGACCTGGGGGGCTGCGGCAGGGCGGGGAGGGCCTCCCTGGAGGGCCGCGGCCTCTGGCTTCTCTGGCGACCAGGAAGGGCACTCAGCACACGGCCCGCCCCAGCGGAGGCCGGGAGGCAGCCTCGCTGGCGTCTGAGTGGAAGCCCT
Organism: Glaucomys volans; assembly: GCA_020662805.1. NCBI lineage: Eukaryota > Metazoa > Chordata > Mammalia > Rodentia > Sciuridae > Glaucomys > Glaucomys volans. The sequence continues at coordinate 42,301 of JAJEJO010004366.1, forward strand.
CAGCAGACGCTCAGGTTTTCCTCCCCCGGGGACACGTCCCTGTGAAAGGCTTTGGCTGTCCCCTCTGTGCACCTCCAGGGCGCCGCTCAGCACGCACAGCCACGCACAGCCACGTACAGCGTCTCCGCCAGATGCACCCCCCTCCTCCCCGGCACACGCTCAGACCCCGTCAGAAATGAGTCAGCAAGACCCAGAGCTCTTCGGGCTGTGTCCCCACCCGCTGCATGGTGGCCGGTGGCCAGCAAGGCCAGGGTAGGCTGCGCGGAGCCGAAAGCGCCCAGGGAGAGGGACGACAAGCGCAGCATCTACTGGGACGCCCACCCCACGAGCACCTCAGGCGACTTGGGGCCTCGGGGCCCCAGTGGGCAGGGTCGGCCGGGTGGGGTCGCAGGGAGTGCACACCAGACCCCCGGGGGCAGGTCCTCAGAGCCTGGCCTGAGCCTGCGATGCCCCCCTGCAGCGGCCCCGGACACCAGCGCCCGGTTCCAAGGGGCCCCCTCCGCAGGCAGGGCCCTGCCACTACCTGAGAGACCACGACGACCTTGCCGGTCTCCGCGTCTGCCGCCTGCACCACGCCCGACACCGTGCCGTTGCCCACGGCCAGGCCGCGCACCAGCCCCGCACTGCTCACGGCGGCCACGCTCTCGTTGCTGATGGAGAAGACGATGTGGGACTGAGGCTGGGGGCCGCCCTCCGAGGTGACCTGAGGGCGAGGAGGGGCATCGTCAGCAGCCTGGAGGGGGCAGGCCTGAGCCAGGGAGGGGGGGCAGGCGGGGGACACTAGTGGCAAGGACGGCCCGCTCCTACCTGCATCACAGCCCCAATCACCAGCGTCACCTTCCTGGGTATCAACCGGAAAGGAGGGAAGACCTGGGCGTGGGGACAGAGAGGAGGGCGGAGGTCTCCGTCATGCCGGCGGTCACCATGGCAGGTGGAGGCGGGGCCCCGGCCAGGTCTCTGAGCTGGCGGGCAGAGGGGCGGACAGTGCAGCCTGTGTCCCTCCTGTGGCCAGGCCCTGCCGCCCTCTGGGCAGCCCTGCTCTTTGTACCGGGGCTTGACCTCCCTGGACACCAACCCCTCGGAACCAAGGGCCTGATCCACCGAGACGCACCCAAAGCAGCAGTTGGCCATGGTGGTCACCACCAGCAGCCAGAGTCAGCCAGGGGCCTGGCTGGAAGTGCACCTTGTCTGGCCCGGGACAGACCTGCGGAGCCCCGTGGGTCCACGAGGCTGCAAGCCCGGGTCTGACCTCTCGCCCGGGAGGAGCCTCGCTTCCGCGAGGGGAGGCAGCCTCCCCACTGACCCCCGCCATCCGTGACCCACGTTGGCCTCGGAACAGGGGCTGTCCAGCCTCAGGACATTTCATATGAGGGAAGCGGGCTGAGGGCTGGGGACCAGCTGGGCAGACAGAAGGCCTGCCAGTGTCCCCTGCAGCAGGGCCGAGTCCCCACACGCTCCTCGGGCACCCTAAGCCCCTGTGCGGCCCCACCGGCCGCTGGACGATCAGCCTCACAGGGCCGCGCTGCTCACAGGTGGAGGTGGACTCCTCGGGGAAGGGAGGGCAAGCGTCCACCTGGAGGCCTGCGTGGGCAGGGGGCGCAGAGCAGCAAAGCCCAGCAGCCCTGGGGCAGCCGGGTCAGTTCAGGCTGCAGCTCCTGGACGTCTGGCCTGGCTGTCCCGGGCTCTGGGATGAGGAGCCACAGAGCCCAGAGTCACGCGGGGACAGCGCTGGGCCCAGGGCTGCCTTCTTCAGGACCCGCCTGCTCCCAGGGGCCTGTGTGGGCCCCCTGCTGCCCAGGCCCTGTGGCAGGTGCTCGCCGCCCTGTGTGTGCCTGGGCTGAGCTCGGGACCCAGTGCTGAGCAGTGCCACACACAAGCGAGCCCCACACTTCCCCACCTGTCCACTGCTTTCTGGGGACAGTTCTGGCTCGTCCCCTCACTGTGTGACAAGGGGCCACATAGACCCCCGTGTCACTCAGGGAAATTATAAGCACTTGGCCGCCTCCCTCCAGTTCTGCCAATCAAACCACGCTGCGTCCCAGGCCCGGGGACGGGTGGAGCCTTCCCGTCAGGAGACAGGACAGGGTGCATTTTGATCCGGTCTCTCCATGGTGACGACCTGGACGGCTGCTAAAGTGTCCAGCCCGTCACCATGAAGATGTCCTTCCTCCCGGCCAGGGCTGGACCCCACCAGGCGTGAGGAGGGCTGATTTTACCTCCACCTGCTGCGGGGCTGAGCTGACCCTCTGCCCGGTATTCACGGTCACACTCGCGGTCAGGCTGGTCTGGCCGATGGCCACACCATGCACGAGGAACGCAGCGGTGTAGCCATCGAGGGCTTCGTCCAGGGCCCTGAAACAGAGGGCGGTTGGACTCCACCTCCGGGCTGACCACTGGAGAGGGTGCGGCGGGGCGGCGCTGTCACCGGGAGCCCCGTCCCCCAGGAGGACTCACACCAACGTGATGATCTGCGAGGCTGCCCGGAGCCTGAGGTCCATGAAGGCGAAGTACTCGGCCAGGAAGGGCTTCTTGTGAAAGTCCAGCACGCGGACGTAGGCCTTGACCGTCTTCCCAATCTCCACCTACAGCAGGGGACGCAGGCTGAGGGCCTGGGAAGGACAGTCACCTCCAAACCAGAGCCCTGGGCGCTGGGGATGAGCTCTCTGGACTGGGCCAATCAACAAATGAACACCTTAAATGAAGTACTTATTGTAGACAACGGGGCGTGGGGTACTAAGAGGCATGGATTCCACTGCCCACTCTCAATGGACACACAATGGAAACCGGGAAATAAGATACAGCTTAGGCTGGGCACGGTGGCGCAGGCCTGTAAATCCCAATGGCTCGGGAGGCTGAGGCGGGAGGATCGTGAGTTCAAGGCCAGCCTCACCAACTTGGCAGGGTGCTAAGCAACTCAGTGAGCCCCTGTTTCTAAATAAAATACAAATAGGGCTGGGGATGTGGCTCAAGTTCCCCTGAATTCAATCCCCGGAACCAAAAAAGAAAAAAATATGTATATATAGCGTTGGAACAGCACCGGGCATACAACGGGAGCTCAATAAATGCTCGCGGACTGAGCAGCTCACACCTGGCAGTGCATCAGACATTAAGAACTTGAGCAAGCGGGGCTGGAAAGCCTCTAGAAAGCAAAGGGGCAGCGGAAGTCAAATCCGGGAGTGGTTCAGACAGGTCAGAGAACATCAGCTCTGAGCTGAGGACACCTTGAAGCTCGCAGCCTGAGCTGCCTGAGCCTCTGCCTTTTCATTACCAACCATTTTCATCCACTGGGTAAAAGAAGCCCCTGAGAGCAACCCGCGGGAAGCCTGGCTCCCGTCACCTCGGACACCTGGAGTCATCAAAACTCCCTGATGAAGCCGAAGAATAACCTGGATCTATTATTTACCCTCCTGCAAGAGCTTCGGGCATCCCTGAGTTTCCCTCACCCGCCAGTGCAACTCCAGAGGAGCAAACCCGTGCCGGCAGGCGTGCCTGGCTGGGGCGTAACCGCTGGAGCTACAGGACACCAGTTCCCAAGGCAAGGCTGATCCAGAGTCGACTTCGACCAGGATTTACGGCTAAGCTTTACGAACTTCAGTTGGGATGAAGAGACAGAAGATCAGAGGTGACCCCATGCCACCCGCAGGCAGCCAGGGAGCTCAGAGGCAGCAGTGTGAGCTCAGAGCATCTGGGAGGGGGAGGAGGGATGCAGAAAGCAGAGGGAAGGCGAGCTTCCACTGACCTTGTCGACCACCCGGACATAGATCTCGTGCACGTCCGAGACGTGAACAACAGCTTTTGCGGGGGCGGGGAAGGCCAGGCATAGGTCGTGGATCATGACCGTGGCCGAGCCTGGGAACAGAGGATGCACCTGCAAAATAGGAGGAGGGCTGGGTCAGGTGCCCACTAGGCGCAGGGTCTCGAGCAGCTTCTCGGCTCAGAGATGCCACTGCCTGGGACCAGCGTCCACAAGTGGTGGGCGAGGAAACTCACAAGCTGAATGGGGACGAGCTGGGAATGTAAGATGTTAGTGCTGGAAGGAATCTCAGAGAGCGTGTTTATCTCAGCTTTGTACATTTTACAAAGAGAAGAAACATGGAACTGGCTCAGAGAGGGGCAGCTGGCAGCCTTGGGACACACAGCAATCTGGAGGCAGGGTGAGGATTTCAACCCAGGCTGCTGTGTCCTGCTCTGGCCGTCTGTGTGGGCAATGCCATGGGGTGAGACTGCAAGCCTGGAGCTGGCAGAACAGTAGAGTCACTTTCAAAAGCGAGTTCTCACTAAGTCCCCACCTGAGCTCACAGCATCACAGAACCTGGGAACACACCATAATGGGTCACTCGGGCATATTGCTCCTACAGACTCATCCACTGATACACCTCTGGCTTTGCTTGAAGTAGTGACCGCACAAGACGCCCCAAGTGAAGGAACCAATCTGAGCTGGTGGTTTCTAGTCTTTGAGCAGCCAATCATCCCCTTTTTTGTCTTCTTTTCTCTCCCACCCACTTCCAGGGATCCCACTTTTCAAAGAATCTCCCCGCTAACAAACTGCATCCCAACTGCTCTCTCATGCTGCTGGATGACGGGCATTCACACATTTGATGTTTGCCCACTGAATATGAACCAACCGCAGCTTGTCATATTGCTTAGGCATGTATTTCAACTATGTTGCTTTTTAAATCTGGGCAGGCAGGGACAAGCGGAATGCCGCATGTCTCTAGCTGTCTGCAGTTTGTGATCTCGTACTCACGGGAAGGGTGATGTAACAGCGAGCAGTTCAGTGTTGGCGAGGACAGACTTGTTGGGGATGTGGCTCAGTGGTAGAGTGCCCACCCAGCAAGTGGGAGGCCCTAGGCTCCCTCCTCAACACGGCATAAAAACAAAGGGGGTGTGTCCACCTGCAACTATACGTTTTTAGAAAAAGAACCCGTAGCAGGGAAAAATATCAGGCTTTTGACTCTGAGGAGACAACCCGCCATGATCGCATCACACCCTGGTTAAAACCCTTCAGCGGCTTTGAGCAGCCAATGATCCCGAGGCTGACTGAGCCCAAACCCTTAATGTGTCCTACTGAAGACTACCATGGCCAAGGCCCAGCCAGGGCTACCGTCTCACAACACACCACAGTCCCTCACAGCCAGCAAGTGCCTGCCTGCCTACCTGCCATGTGACCTTACGGTCCACCTTAGAGATGCAGCCAGGCACTTGGTGCCCGCCTGTAAATCCCAGCGGCTCGAGAGGCTGAAGCAGGAAGACGAGAGTTCAAAGCCAGCCTCAGCAACAGTGAGGCCCTGAGCAACTCAGTGAGACCCTGTCTCTAAATAAAATACAAAATAGGGCTGGGGGTGTGGCTCAGTGGTGGCGTGCCCCTGGGTTCAATCCCTGGTACAGCACCCCCCCCAAAAATATCTGGGGTGCTCAGTGACAGAGTGCTCACCTAGGGTGTGCAAAGTCCTGGGTTCAAGTCTCAGCACCACCCAAATGCAAACAAAAAGATGTGGGGCTCTTCTCCCCACCACCTTGCCTTCTGGCTCCAACTCGGCCCTCAGGCCCCACTTTCCCTCCCCGGCACAGGGGGGCTCCTCCATCACCATTGCTGGCTCCTCCAATGCGCTCATCACCATTTATTGATTTCTCTTTGTAGCTGTAGATGGACACAATACCTTTGTTTGTTTGTTTATTTGTAGGTGGTGCTGAGGATGAACCCAGGCTTCACACGTGCCAGGCAAGCACTGCACCACTGAGCCCAGCCCAGCCCTGATCCGGCCTTGGTGGGAGGCCGTGCCCAGCTTCCCCTGCCCCTCCTGGCTCCTCCACCCGAGCTGGGCCTGGCGTCTGGCACAGCCTGAACCCCGTGCCCACGCCGTGAACAGGTGAAGGGCACTGAGTGACTCTCACTGAGCACAGAAACCTGGTCCACCAGGTGGCCTGGCTTTGCAAAGACCAAAACCAGCTCAGTTAAGACTCAGAAATTACGGAAAAGACTCCATGCGCCCTCATTTATTCAGGAAGTGATAATTCTGGTGTCACACCTGTGACATACGCTTGGGAGAGGGCTGAGATGATGGGAAGGGGTAGGAGAGGACCCCAACCCAGGTGCCTAGTCCCCACTTTGGGGCTTCTGGTACCGTGAGAGCAGGGGAAGGAGGGGACGGGGACAGGAAAGGGCCCAGGTGAGAAAGGGCGGGGCCCGCAGGTGGCTGAGGGCAGGCAGAATAGCTCGCTGGGCCGCTGGCAGCCAGTGCAACTGAGCTCCAGGGCACGTCCCCAGGGACCAGGCAAAGCTGGATTTTTTCACACGGTGACTTAAAGGAGATGAATCCCTGGATCCCGAGGTCCCGGGTGGGAGTCACACACACATTCGATGGCTTTGGGATCTGAGCCATCGCCCTGCCTGCTAGCCTGGCATGAAATATGGGCAGAGGTGTGGGGTCTGGGGTCCCGGGTGTCTGGTTTGGCCGAGGATGGTTATTACCTCTCCCCGAAAAGAGCTCACTGCAAGATCACCAGGAAGGAGAGAGCTCGCTCTGAGAACCCCATGGCGGCTCCGATCTGATCTCACGCAGAAGTGGCTGCCATCAGGAGCTGGCACGTCCCCTGTCCCGGGAGGAAATGACCCAGGGCCCCACCACCACGACCACCGCAAGGGAGAGCAGGCGAGGCCTGTTCCCTTCATTTGTGCACATTTTACACAAAGGCACGGAATGGCGGGGGAAGAGCTCAGCTTCCTAGAGGAGGGACGACCAGCCACCTTCTGGAGGACACAGCTGCCTGGCCTGCCCGCTCCCTGGCTCACTTCACCCCTGCGACCATGCGTGGGGGACAGGGGGTGGCTCACACCCCTGCGTGTCTGGGTCAGGAGAGACTTGGCTGCCGGCTGGTGGCACTGCCCCATCAGGACCGTGCTGGCTCAGCCAGCCTGCTTCTCCGCACCTCGGGGACCTGGGGGCTCCTGGACCAGGACTGGAGGGAGCACTGGGGCCGGGCGAGCCTCCCCTGGAGTGAGTTCCGGTTTCTAAGTGTTGGCGGTGCCACCGAGGGGGCCAGCACACGTGGAGCCCGGGGAAAGTCCTGTCCCCGAGTGCAGATGCACACAGGATGGCCCGTCAGGACACCAAGCCGCCCGAAGCTCCCTCTCCTCCCAGGCCCTCCCCGCATTAACAGTGAACCCTGACGGGCGGCCCGCGGGTGGCCTGCGTGCAGCACCAAGGGCCCTGCAGGCATCTCCGCAGCCAGGCTCGGGATTCCCCTGAGAGTTCGGCCACTAGTGTGGAGGGTCGGCCATGTCCCCTCCCTCCATCCCCCACTCACCCTTGCAGCCCACAGGGCGCAACCTGAGCTCGCTGGAAACCCTCAGGCGCTGCGGACACTCCTGGCCTGGCCACCCTGTGGGGGCCCCAAGGGTGGGGCTGGGGACAAGCCCTCTGTCCATAGGCCCGTCTCACAGGAAAGGCAGGGCCAGCCCAGTTCAGGCCCAGCAGCCACCTCTCCCTGCCTCGTCCGGGGGCGAGAAGCGCCACCACATGGCTCAACAAAACGGAGCCTGTCCACCCGCCACCCACCCTGTCCCCATCCCATCCCCACAGCCGGCAGAGCCCGGCACAGGACCGGCAGGCGAGCCCTGCAGAGGACACACCGATGGGCAGTGGGGAGCCTCAAGTCGCCATGGGCTCCCTGCCCCGGGTCCTAGGATGACACGGTTTCCGCGGGGAGGACTGTGGGGTGCAGAGGACCCCTGAGATGAACTCAGGGAAACCCCGTGTGCAGCCAGCCCCACGCGGAGCAGAGCCCCTGCGGGGATTCCGGGGCAGGCAAGCAGGGCTGACCGCAGCCTGCCCAGCCGGGCACAGTGGTGTGAGCACAGCCCTGCACACCAGCCCTGTCACCCAGGCCACGCGCCAGCATGACAGCCCTGTCACCGGGGCCACGGCCTCCCTCCCAGCGACACCGGGATCCACCACTCGCCAGGAGCCATCCTCAGATCCCAAACGTGGATCCAAAGGGAGGAAGGAAGCATTTTCCAGAGCTGCTGAGAATGGCTGCAGGCTCGCTCTCGTGTCCCCGCGACTAAGGGGGACGAGGACGCTTCTCATTAGCAGCTGGAGACGCCAGAGCGATGTGTGAACGCGTCTCTCGGAGACAGCCTGGGGCGGCCACGGGCACCTGCCAAGCTGTCCACACCTCGGGAACGAGCCGTCCCGCAGGCCGCGGCGGGCAGCCGGGCTCCCCACCTGAGGGCGGGTCCTCGGCACGTGCCTTGGAGCAGGAGGTGCCCGCCCCGCGCTCCCGCCTCGCGCTCCGTGCAAACTTCTGGGGAGAAGCCGTTTTCGGGTCCTGCCTCGCAGGTGCTGCTTCCGGAGGACCAGGCTCCCTCAGGGTCACGCCTGCAATGGGAGCCCCGTCCCCATCAAGAGCCCACGGACGGGCCAGTGACCAGTCCATGGTCCAGGAGGGACTCGAGAGCGCCATGGTGGCCGTGGGTAAAACGAGGGCACTGACACTGGACCTGCCCAGGGGCGGCCCTGGAACCGGAGCACCTCAGAACCGGATGGGGCGCCGAGGTCTCCTGGGGACACTCAACCCGGGCGCTGGCCTCTCGTCTTCAGGCTTCCAGACAAGCGTCCCTGCTGCTGCTGGAACGTCCCCAGGGACGAGGCTCCCCGCCTGCAGCCGCGGCCTAGTCCACGCCCACCCCTGGTCCACGCCCACCCCTAGCCCACGCCCGCCCCTAGCCCACGCCCACCCCTGGTCCACGCCCACCCCTGGTCCACGCCGGGCCCCTAGCCCACGCCCGCCCCTAGCCCACGCCGGCCCCTAGCCCACGCCCGCCCCTAGCCCACGCCCACCCCTAGTCCACGCTGGGCCCCTAGCCCACGCCGGCCCTTAGCCCACGCCGGGCCCCTAGTCCACGCCCGCCCCTAGCCCACGCCCACCCCTAGTCCACGCCCACCCCTAGTCCACGCCCACCCCAGGGTCCGGTTCCCGGCCACGGCCTCCCTGGCGGTGCTTCTGCCCTCGGGCTTTCTCGAGATGGCAGGTGTGAGCCATGTGAGCCAGAGGGTCCCGGGTATGGCTGGTGACGCCCCTCTCCTGGACGGCGGGGAAGGTCTCCTCCATCTCCGGAAGGACAGCGGCCGGCCGGGGCGAGTTCCAGTCACAAGTCCCGAGGACGCTGAGGTCAGGGCTTGGCAAACGCTGTCACGTGGTGGGAGGAATGGCGGGACCCCGTCCTTCTTTTACAAAGGGTGGCGGCGCTGGGGCCTGGCATGGAGGCCCGCACCTGTGGCCCCAGCTCCGGGGGGCGCTGAGCGGAGGAAGCTGCGAGCCCAGGGTCTCCAGAGCAGCCGCGCGGCACAGTGAGGCCCGCAGCCCCGGGCCCCACACTCACTCACTCGGGGTGCACCTCCCACTGCGGCAGCTCCTGGCTGCCTCGAGCTCGCTCCTGCCACACACTCCCAGGTGCTCGGGGAAGGGTCTCTCCTGCTCAGATGCACAGAGCTAAACCCAAGAGGTCCTGCCACCCAGGACCTGCCTCTCAGAACAAGACCACCAGGCCCTCTGGCTCCACTGCGGAGCTACGCTGGGAGACGGCTGGAGGGCAGGCTGTACACTGCACAAGCCGAGAACAGTCCCACGGACGGCCTCCACCAGAAGCTTCATTTTTTTTTTCTTCTTGAGACGGGGGTCTCGCTATGTGGCTCAGACTGGCCTTGAACTGCTGGACCACAGGCACATGCGACCTCTTCTGGCTGACCAGAAGCTTTTAAAAAGGGGAGCGCTTCACAGGAGAAGAGAGATCTCCGGGTTGTTTTGTTTTAAATACCAGATGTCGTGAATGGTCCCATGTATGCGTGGTTCTGAACAAGCAGGTGCGGGGAATGGAGGAACGCTCGGGCAGGGTCATCTGGTGAACCAGGGAGCACAGGAGTGCAGCATCTGAAGTCAGGCGCCGCCCCTCCACTCAGCAAGGGGAGGGGCCATTCCCAGCTGGTCCCTTGAGGTCCCGCTTGGGAGGGACACAAGGCCAGCCTTTCTTGTCCTGCCCCCGGCCATCTGCTGCTGGGCCTCAGGCACAGGGACCAGGGCGATACTGGCACAGCTGCCTTTCCCTGGCTTGCGGGTGGGGACCCGTGTGCGGGCAGGTCCTCCAGTGAGCAGGGAGGCTGCGGGCCCTACGTACCAACGACTCCTGAAGCGCACCCGCCACGCAGAGCAAGGCGCAGCACTGAAGAAGGACGCCGCCCTCCAGCCTAGGAGGCCGTGGCACCCTGCCACCAAACCAAGCAGAGGGACCACCAGAGAGACCCCTATCTCTTACAAACGTATGCAAAAATTCTCAGCGAAACACTAGCCAACCCAGTATAGCCACGCGCATGCACATCATTCGGCAATGACACTGTGACGCACTGCGTGAGGATATCGACTGAGAGGACAGAAGGACGGACGGACCACTGTGGCTCCAGGTCTCAGAGATGTCCATGCTCTGTTGGCTGCTGCACCCTTGAGGCCTGAGCTGAGGCACAGCATTGTGGCAGAGGAAGACTGCTCAACTCACGGAACAGAGACGGACAGAGACAGAGACAGAGAGAGACCGGGGGAGATGGAGAGAGGGGGGGGGGGGGGGGGGGAGGGAGGCAGGGAGGAGAAGGGAGGCAGGGACAGGAAGGGGACACAGTCCCGAGGGCATGCCCCTAAGGACCCACTCCTTCAGTGAGGTCCTGCCTTCTGCAGCTCCCATCATGCCTTGCAATCGTTAACCCGCCCATGGGGGAAGAGCCCTCCTGATCCAATCTCTTCCTGCAAGACCCTCCTCTGAGCCCAGCCATGCTGGGGACCAAGCCATCAACACGTCACTCTCTGGGGGCCACTTTACATCCAAACCAGAAGAGTAAGAAAAGAATTTATTCCCGTAAGGTTGGTTTAATATCCGAACATCAATTTGCCTTCGACATCTCAATGAAATGAAAAACATAAAAAAAGTGATCATTTCAAGGGACACAAAAAAACTATTCAGCAACATCCAAGGGCTTTCCACAATAAAAACCGCTGTAAAATAGGAAGGGGAGGTATTTATTCAGCTTGTGGAAGGGAGTCTGTGAGACAGCGTTGGCATGCCTAGTGAGGAAAGACAGCTTTCTCCCCAAGATCAGGAACAAGAGAAGGGTGACTGTCCTCATTCCTTCTCGACACTGTGCTCGAGATTCCAGCCAGGGCAAGTGCGCAAGGAAAGAGAGGAAGAAGCAAAGAAAGAAAAAGGACATTTTAAAAACATCCCATTTAGAAGGAGTAGCACTCCATTTTTCCTGATGACACAGTCTCGGAAATGAAAATGCTAAGGAATTCCATTAAAAAAAAAAACTAATAAATGAGAGCCGGGCGCAGTGGAGCACACCTCGAATCCAAGCAGCTCAGGAGGCTGAGGCAGGAGGATCAGTTGGAGACCAGCCTCAGCAACTTAGGAACTAAGCAACTCAGTGAGACCCTGTCTCTAAGTAAAATACACAATAGGGCTGGGGATGTGGCTCAGTGGTGGAGTGCCCCTGGGTTCAATTCTTGGCACCAAAAAAAAGGTTTGGCGTTCATGAGTATCTAATAACCCATCGCACAGATAAGCATTTGGTTTGCTTTTTTACTCTTTTTAAACATCTATGCTTTGCTACATGAATGTGTTTAAAAAGCTTTAAACGACCCCAACGCTCTACAAGAAAGGAAAGGCTAGGGCTGGGGATGTGGCTCAGAGGTGGGCACCCTTAGTACCAAAAAAAAAAAAAAAGAGAGATTTGGAAAATCTAAATCTTAGCAGACACTCCCTGAGAGGTGAGGGTGCTTGTTAGTGCTGCTTATGGAATTAGGCATTGACCTAAATCAAAACGCTGACTGACCGGACACCGCTGGTAACCGACGGGGCAGGAACCTGGTGGACCCGGACTAGGAATCACCAGGCGGCATGGAAGGAGGAAGGTTCCAGAATGACCCAGACCGTCTCCAGTACTCGCTGACCACACACTGAAGCTGTTAAGCACCGCTTCTGAAAAGATCCCCCCGTGGACCGGACGTGGGCCCCGCTCACCGTGGCGACGCCCCTGGCCTCCTGGTAGGTCACCCTGACGACGTCCGCGGCGCTCGTGTTGAGGAAGAAGTAGCCGGAGCCTTCCCTGACCTGCAGCTCCGCCTGCAAAGGGGACGCCGCGGGAGAGGTCAGGCCGGGGTCGGGCCTCCCCCGGGCAGGGCTGCGGCAGGGCAGAGGCCCTACCTGGACGCCGGGGTGGTTGTAGATGGTCACCGCGTCCGGGCTCACGCGCACGTCCTGCACCAGGATGAGCTCGATGGAGGCCGACACGGGAGCCGGGGGGCCGTGCTGAGGGGCGAGGCAGGGCGTCAGACCCAGCAGGCCGCACCCCCAGCAAGGACACGCCCCCAGACCCAGCAGGCCACGCCCCCAGACCCAGCAGGCCGCACCCCTAGCAAGGCCACGCCCCCAGACCAGCAGGCCACGCCCCCAGCAAGGACACGCCTTCAGACCCAGCAGGCCACACCCACCAGGCCGCCCGGGGAAGATCGGGTGGGCTGCCCGGGTCCTGGCCTCGCCCCAGGTCACGCGTCACGTCCAGGACACGAGCACCCAGGAAACCATGGTGCGCCTGTGCCAGGAGCGGCCACATCCCCGCGAGGCCTCCCGGAACCCCATGGAGCTGGACGTCGCCCTGCTTCCCGCCCAGCAGAGAAAGGGTCACCAGTGACCCCGTTCCGTCCTGCAGGCCCTCACCACCAGCGGTCAGCTGGGGCGCACCTGCAGACACTACCCCGGGGACGGGCCTGGACCGGGAAGCTGCGGGGCAGCGGGTGGGCAGGGGGGGTCCTGGAGGGGTCTCCCTGGCGGGCTCGGAGGACGAGGACCGGCCTCATCCCCAGGGTGCACACACGACACGACCTATCTGGGTCCTGCCTCGCATCAGGGCCGGGACAGTGCCAGGCGTGGGCACGTGTGACGCACACGTCCCACAGTCACACGCCACGGCCCATCTATGACGGCAGACCCCACGCGGGACAGCGGGCCCGTGGGATCGCTGCCATCTTAGCTTCTGTGAGCAGGATAGGTGTCTGTGGGACCACGACGTCGCCTGATTCTTCAGGGACAGGGACAGGGACGGGGGGCCTTCAGCAGCCACGTCCCCGCAGTGCTGCTCCCACTGGGCCTTCCTTTCCGTCCGCCCAGGGAAGAATGGAGGCCCTCACCTGGCCTCCGGGCCCTGGAGCCCCGCTCGGCCTTCCCCCTCCAGCCAGGAGCAGCTGCCTCCACCTCACAGGGACAAGCTCACTAGGCGCCTCCCGGACGGTGGGGGCGTCATCCAGGAGCACCACTCGGGGACCTTCTCGCTCCCACCTCAAGTGCCCCCCGGGCCCCCCAGCAGCACCTCTGCCTGGGGCCACCGAGCGAGGCTGGGGGGGGGGCTGGTCGGTGGTGGTGACCTGCGGGTGCAGAGGTGTGGCCGTGGGGGGTGGCACGAGGCTGAGATGTGGGGCGGGAGCCGTGACTTGGAGCCCAGGACGCAGGGACCGTCACCAGAGGGGCTGACACCTTAGCTAGGACTAAATGGGCAGGGCGTCGGCCAGCAGAGGGGGACAGCGCCTCCCACTGGCCGAGGAGGCCATGAGGGGCGAGCCGGAGCTGGGCAGTGACGCAGCCCACCGAGGGGCGGGTGGGAGGGGGAACTGGAGTGAGCCCAGCCCAGCCCAGGCCCAGGGAGGGGCTCAGGACCCTGGGACACCAGGTGGGATTTGGGCAGGAGCGGGAGGACATCCTGGCCTGGCCCCCAGCCCGCTGCCCACTGGTGGCTTCTGGAGATACCAGGGGCTTCACTCTGGCCTCGCTGAGATGGGACTGCTGGTAGCCGGTCACGGTGGCGGAGATGGCTGTGCTTCCTGTCACCTCGTGGACAGCAACGGCCTGCAACCCTGGGTCCAGAGAGAAGAGGGGAACCGCCATTGGGCGATGGCTCCAGGACCATCTCTGAGGCCAGCCGTCCCTGCTCCCTGCTGATGGGCAGTCGAGTCTGAAAATGGACGTGAGTTTGGCAAAGCTGCAGGGACCTCAAGCGTGGACAGGCACACGGCCAGGTGCCAGGAGGAGCAGAGCGGGCGGGGCTGGAGGAGACGGCGCAGTGTGGGCTGCTGAGGGGCCTGGGGACACCCAGCGTGGAACCGAGTGGCCCAGCGCTGGGAGCCTGACGGGTCTGCAGGACAACGTGGGCGGGAGACCCCCATGCTGGGAGCCTCTAGTTCCCACCTCCCAAATCACCCCTGCAGGACTGAAGGGGGCCCAGGGAGCACGCAGCCCCCCAGCTTCAGCCCTGGATGAAGGGAGGCCTGGATAGGCGAGGTCCCAGCAGGCGCTAGGCCTCCTGGGGACGCCCGTCTAGCAGGGCTTCGCTGGGCTCCGTCCCCTGCCCCAGGCCACAGCTCACCGTGCAACTTCTTCTGGCCATTCCCATCGTCCCGGGACACCAGCTGCATGGGCAGGTCCAGCTCGATGCTGGCCAGTGAGGGCCGGGTGGACTCCCACTGGACGCTCAGGGAGCTGAAGTTGTCGAATGGGCGGCCCTGCTGGTCATAGGCGGCCAGGTCCAGCAGGGGCTTGCGGTGGCTGGAGACCGGAACCTACAGGAAACAGAGGTCAGGATGCTGCCGCTGACCACGTGCTGTGCCCTGAGGCTGGACGGCTGCCTGGGGGACTCTGGGGGTCCTAATGAGGGAGTCGGGATGAGTTAACATACCAAACCCCGCCACTGCTGGTCCCTGGTACCCACCAAGGCGCACTGCCTGGCCCGGCCCAGGCTCCAGACCCCAGCTCTCAATGGGGTGCACGGAACCCCCCTCCCCTGCCCTGAGCAGGGGGCCTCTGGCAAAAACTGGAGATTTGGGCTGTCACGTCAGAGGACGGCAGCACAGCTCAGCCCCCATCATGCACAGGACAGCCCCACCTAAGGGTCATCTGGCCCCGAACCAAAGTCGGAGACCCCAGCCGGCTGTTCTTTTCCCTCAGTCGCCAGGGCCCCAAATCCTTCCATCTTCCACCCCGCGTCTCCCGCGGCTTCTGGGACACCTCCCTGCAGTTTGGAAAGGGTGCCATGTGCCAATGACCACAGCTCTGATGTCCCAGAGCCCCAGGGTTGGCAAAGTTCCTTGGAGAGTCAAGTTCCCAGCAGTCCCTTCAAGGTGCCCTGAAGGCAGCAGCGGTCAACCCCAGGTTAAGGACGAGGAAACGGAAGCCCAGGGAGGGCAACGCTCGAGTCCAGGAGGCCCCGGAAGTGGCAGGTGCCAGCCCCGAGTGTCCACACCTCTGCCGACCCCTCCCTCTCTTGACAACTGTGCCCCGAGAACCAGGCTGACTCTTTTGCCCCTGAGCAAACGGCACGGGGGGCAGGAGGGCGGCCCAGCCCATGGCCCGGGCTGACCCTCGGGTCCGTCTTCCCGCTCCAGCACAGGACGGCCTTCCCGAAGCCCGGGCCTCTCTGGCCAGGAGGTGGGACGCTCAGTCCTCACTGGCGTAGGGGAATGGGGCCGCACGAGCATTATGGGGAACGCGGTTCCATTCTCCACACCAGGAGGGACGGTTCTCTCTGACCAGGTCACTGGTTCTCTCCAGTGCAATGTGGCAAGTGGCTAGTGATGGTTCCCAGGGAAGCTGTCACGCCAGATGATCTCTGACGGCCTGACCCTGGAGAGAAGGTGACCATGGACCTGGCCGGGGCTCAGGGGTGGGGCAACCACCTGGCCCGGTGAGGCCCTGGGTCACCCTCAGCGCCACGTAAAAACAATCGCATAGGACAGAGGCGCTGCGCCCACCTACAGCTACAAAATATTCATAAAGGAAAAAAGGTGACGATGACCCGAGACAGGCCCCGAGGCCCTCCGAAGTGCGCTTGTCCCATGAGCAAGAGGTGAGCTGTGTCCTGCCAGAAGCAGCCTCCACGCTGAGCTTGCTTTTGTAAAAATTTTAGTTGTAGGTGGACACGAGACTTTTATCTGACTTATTTAGTCTGACGTGGCGCCGAGAGGGAGCGAAGGAGCGGGAAAGCGCTCCCTCGGCTCCGAGCCGCCACTCCTCCTCCCAGGGAGCCAGGTGCAGGCTGCTGCGGAGTCCAAGGGCCTTCCTGCCCTCCCCACAGCAGGCGGACGCCGTCCCCTGGGTGTGCCTGGGGGTTGTGTGGCTACTCAGGACCCAGGCGGAGAGCCGTGAGCGTGGGCAGGGCCTATCCCAAGAGCCCCGGCTGCAGCCCTGGGGACACCAGTGCTCTTCCAGAGAGGACTGTGCCCAGTGGGCTCCCAAGTGGCTGGACCCTTCCAGCAGGGCGACCTGAAGCAACGTCACTGTCCCATTTTCCAGAGGGGGAGACTGAGGCTGGGTTGTAGATCGCGCACTCAAGGGCACAGGTGCACGGGGAGCTCGGCAGGACTCATTTTAAGGACCGCGGACATCCCGCGACACTGTGCAGCCTCCTGCTGCCCCAGCTGGGAGCCCGCAGAACCCAGGCCCCGGCACAAACAGTGCCGTCCACAGGCAGCGGAACGTGGGCAGTCCGCGCCCACCACCCAGGCTTGGCTGGGTCTGGTTCCACTCCGTGCGTCCACCGGGCGGGCGTCCCAGCTCACCGACAGTGCGCTGCACAGCACGCCTGGGGGCTCTGGACCGAGCTGCGAAGTCGAGCTGCCCTGCACCGCCAGGCACCGCAGGGACCCGCCTTCCTCGAGGTCCTCCAGTGAGACCCTAAATCGCAGAGGCCACGCCTGGATGGCCGCCTTCAGCTCGGGAGCCCTGGGACTGACGGATGCTCGGCGCTGCGTGTCTGAGGTCCGTTACTTCCTGCTGGCGCTGCCGATGTGCGCAAGGCCATTCAGAGTCCAGCTGTGCAGGCCGACGCCACGATTCCACCCAGAGACGACCCTGGGCTGACCCTGAGGCCAGCACCGACCCTGCCCAGCGGCCAGACACAGCCTCTCCCGTCCCCAGCCAGCACTGAGGGTCGGAGGCCGCGTGGAGACGGTCCAGGGGCTGCTGAGACTGCAGGCCACCACCGCCCACCCCGACCCCGCAGGGCTGCCCAGGCCCGGCTTCTCCAGCAAAGGGACAGTGCGCGCCTGGGCTCGCTCCCCACCCACCAGTCCTTTTAAGGCTCCTGGCAGGACTCAGGCTCTGGCCAGGGACAGAGAGAAAGCAGGTGAGTGGCCTGCAGGGCTGGACCGTGGGGGGCCAGGGCGGCAGGAGGGAGCCGAGCGCGAGATTCCAAGGGGTAGAACATCAGGTAAAGTGAAGGCCGCCAGGCCCCAGAGCAGGGGACCTGAGGAGGGGGAGGTGTGGGAGTGAGGGAGGGAGGGTCCCAGAGCAGGGGGACCTGAGAAGGGGGAGGTGTGGGAGGGAGGGAGGGTCCCAGAGCAGGGGGACCTGAGGAGGAGGGGAGGTGTGGGGTGGGGACAGGGAGGCCCCCAGAGCAGGGGGACCTGAGGCAGGGGTGCAGGGTGGGGACAGGGAGGCATGCAAGCCCCAGGGAGCAGGGGGGTCCAAGTCCCAGGAGGGCAGAGGAGGGGCGTTCAGGGAATGACATGGTGGCCAATGTGGGGGGTGGGGTGGGACCCAAAGCCCCCCACGTGACAGTGACAGCCGGGAGAAGCCACGGGCGGGCTCTAATTAGAAAGCCACAGGGAAAGGGGAGTGACTGCCACTCTGAGCCAGGTGTGCCCAGTCACAGTTGCCCCTGCGACAGTTCTAGATCACTTGTCACCGTCACCACTGCTCAAAGGGGGTCCCACAGCAGGCAGGACCTGTGCCCAGGCTGGCTGGCGCTGGCTGGGTCAATGTGGGTCCTCCTGTGGGAGCTGCTCCCTCCAACTCGGGCTGCTGGCCTCAGTCAGGTGGCCCACAGGCCAGGTGTCCCCGCCAGACCCAGGCGGAGCAGATCATCCCTCCACCAGCAGCAGCTCACTGCCCACGGCGGCGTGAGGAGTCCGAACCTGCAGATAACCCTAAGAAAGGCAGCTGCTGCCTGTCCCCCCGCGGAATGAGGTGTGGTCAGGTCACTAGTGGTCAGGACGGGGGGTGGGAGAGGACGGAGAGCAGAGGCCCGCAGTTAGACAGCAGGAGTGACTTCCACGGTCTCCAGCACGGCAGGGAGACTGTGGCTCCCGACAATCTCCCCTTAAAGCGCTGGACACCAGTGGGAAGCTTCCCGCACAGGAGATGGAAAGCGCTCCCGGGGAGGGAGGAGGCCGGTCCCTCCACCGCCACAGCACGTGTCCTGCCGCATCAAACCGCCCGCGGTAAGTACGTGAAGTTACCAGCAAGAAAATAAGCATCCCAGCGACCCTGGGGCAGGAAGAACGGGGCTTCCTGAAGGAGCCGCTGCTGGACGGGAAAGGCCGTCGCCTGCTCCCTGCCCAGGACGCCCAGGCCCGAGCTGCGCAAGGGCCAGCTTCCCAGGGCTGTGGGCTGGGTGCGCCTTCCGGTCCAGAGGGAGCCACAGTGGACTCTGCACTGTCCCTCCTGGCGACTGTGCAGCCTGGACACCCACCATCCTCACTAGTGACCAGACAGGGCGGGCGCAGCCCGAGAGCTGAGGGACGGGAGCAGAGAAGGGGAGCTTGGCAGCAGGGAGAGGGGCAGGCTCAGTGGTCCCCAGCTCCCCAATTCAGAGAGAGACGTCTGGACGGAAGGCGAAGCCACTCTCCTGCAGCCACCCCAGAGCCAAGGCCACAGTGCGCTCTGGGTGACGAGATGGCTTCAGACGGGGCGTGGCTGGGGGAGGCCTGGCTGCCCAGGGGCGAGCAGTCCCACCCTCTGGGGAAACAGCAGGCCCTTGGGGACCACTGAGGAGGTGCTACAATCCGGTTCTGCCCTTGTGACTCTGCCACCTCCGAGCCTGGTGGGCACCTGAGCAGGAGAGTCACGGACCGAGAGGACTCTGCCAGCCCGAGAACCGCTGAGAGCCTGTGGGGGGAGGGCCTCCAGGCGGCCTCAGGGCCTTTGCTCCTGCTGTTCCACTGCCTGGGCCCTTCCCTGGGCTCCGCCAGGCTGGCATGTCCCTGCCCTCCTGCTGCTGCTCCTGCAGTGGATGCTATTGCCCTTCCCTGGCCTCTGCCACCTCCCCTCCATCCTGTCTGTGGGCCTCTGGGCTGGGCTGGGCTGGGGCGGGGCTGGGGTGGGGCTGGGGCTGAGGCGGGGCTGGTCTGGGCGGGGCTGGGACTGAGGCAGGGGCGGGGCTGGGGCTGAGGCAGGGGCTGGTCTGGGCGGGGCTGGGGCAGGGGCTGGTCTGGGCGGGGCTGAGGCAGGGGCTAGTCTGGGCGGGGCTGGGCTGGGTGGTGCTGGGGCCAGCGGCGTCGACCCACCCCTGAGCGGACACGCTCAAACCCTGGGCTCTGAGCACCCTAGGCCTGCGGACAGGATGGCTTCCCAGTCCCAGGGGACAGGCCCAGTGGGTTTTGCCTCTCAGCAGCGGTGAGGCTGACCCCAGGGCACCGTCTTCCCTCACTGGAATCGACTCCCCTCCCCTACAGCAACAGCAGCCCCCCTCCTCATGGCCCCCAGCCCTGCTGTGACCACACACTGTGTCCACAGCCACCAGGCCCCCCTCAGAGGGTATCACAGAAGACACCCCGAGGTTTTTACAAATCCAGTGAGGAGGCAGCCAGCGTGGCACGGGAGAGAACGGGTTCCACCTGGTGCAGCCAAGACCCCAGCTGCTTCCTATGAGGGGCTGCGTCCTGCTGACCCCAGGGGACAGCAGAAGGGGGAAGTGCAGTTCACACACCTCACCTGCCCCTGGACCTGTAGCTGGGGAAACTGCCTCGTGTAACGTAGGGACCACGGCCCACTGCAGAGCGTTGGCTGTGACCACAGGGCTGACCTGCAGTTGGGGCCCAATCCTGCTGCCCAGATGGGCAGCAGCCCTCATTTCACTAGCCCAATTCCAAGCATGGCTGCTTCTTTTTTGTTGGGGGGAGGGTCACCGGGGATTGAACCCAGAGGTGCTCACCCACTGAGCCACATCCCAGCCCTTTTTATATTCTATTTAGAGACAGGGTCTCACCGAGTTGCTTAGGGCCTCACTAAGTGGCTGAGGCTGGCCTCCAACTTGTGATCCTCCTGCCTCAGCCTCCTTAGGCACTGGGATGACAGGTGTGCCCCACAGCGCCCAGCTCCAAGCATGGCTTTTAATAACACACATCACTTCCCTGCCACTGTCATGCAGTCATGGAGCAGGTAGTAAGCTGGGGACATCCTCACCAGCCACCCTCGGGCAGTTCCTGCCCACCTCTCCAGGCCTTCCATCCCCACTCAGCTTGGAAAGGCGTGAGGACACACAGTCCCCACTCGGGGTGGCTGTGGAGGGGCAGTGACGTCCCCTCCCGCCCCCACAGCCCACACGCACCACCTGCTTGCTCTGCTGCAACAGCGGACAGGACAGGTCCAGCTGGGGGCTGGTGTAGACGGGCGCGAGGCTGAACCTGGACGGCGGGGCGCAGACGAACTTCACCACCGCGGGCTCCACCGCAGGGAAGGGGTTGGTGAGGCTGGGCTGGTTCCCCACGGACAGGGCGATGACCTGGGGACAGAGGCGCAGTCAGAGACCCCGTGCACGTCCCCTCCTGCCCTGTCACAGCTCAGGCTCCCTCTGCAGGATGGGGGATGAGGACGCCTGCACCCCGGGCTGCCCAGGCCGGGGACATGGTGGGACAGCAGCACATTTTCAGGCTCAGGACTCTCAGATGGGAGCCGGGCCGTCCCTAAGGATCCAGGGGAGGTTGGGGAGGCCTGTGGCTTCCCAGGTCCCCAGGAGCACTGCACGTCCACCTGTGTGTAACGAGGGGCCACCTCACTGCACAGCGCCCGCCAACACGAGGTGGAGGTGGGGATGGGCCTGCTGCGGCCAGGCCGATCCTCAGGGAGTGGACACAGCCCGGAGCGGTCCAGATCCTCAGCTGGAGGCCCACCCTGCAGGCCGCTCCCGCGCGAAGCACCCACCGGCTCTGGAGGAAACGCACCATCCGGTGGGAGCCGGGCCTGGGAGCCGGAGCTGGGCCTGGCTTAGAGCCCAGTGGAGGGGCGGCCTGGCCACCACACTGCCTCACAGCTCCGAGGAGGCCCAGGCCTGCCCGACAGCCCCTCACCTAGCCTGGCCGCCAGGCAGGAGGGATGGCAGGTCCCCTAGGCTTGTATAGGCCATCTGGTCCCCAGGTCCCCGGGAGTGAGCCCAGAGCCTGGGGGAGGTGCACGCTCCATGGCCTAGCGCAGGGACACAGTGGCCGGCCGCACGGTAGGGACGCTCTGATTCAGTCCATTGCTAACCTTGTCCTCCCCATTGCGTCTCGTGCTCACTGGTCTTAACATTTTACTAGTTTTTTCACGAAAGACTAGTTCCCTGGTGGAGGGGTCTTTCCCTCGCAGCTCTCTGGCCACGCCAGCCCAGTCCTGGGGAGGCGATGTCGAGAGGGCATTGCAGGTGGTGCCCGGGAGCCTCCCAACTCCGTCTGTGCCCTGTGCAGGGGTGCCCTTCACTACGTCATCAAAGAGAAGGACACTCTCCCAACTCTCCTGGTCCACTCTGACCTCCTGCCTTGCTTTCTGTGCTGCTCTCTGGGAACCCTGGGAAGGGAGCGGGAGGTCCCCACTAGGGGCCCAAGGGGCACCCGGCCCTTAGCTTCTGCCTGGCCGGAGGGCAAGGACACTGGGCCGGCAAGGACCTGCACGGTGATCGGCTGCGCCACCCAGCCACGCCAACCCCGGGGGCTTCGTGTCACACGCCTGTTTTGTTCAGTCTGATGTTTTTGATTTTTCACATTTTAAAAAAAAAAGAAAAGAAAAGAGCTTTCACACACAAGAATACGAAGCACCGAGGCGTCCAACCCGGGCTGCGGCCTCGCTCGGTTATGGAGGCTGCCTGACTCCAACCGAATCTCTGCCCGGAACCCCTGCCTCCTGGTGGGCTGGTTCCGCAGGCGGTACGGGCGTCCCAAGAGGCTCCTGCTCAGGGCCTGGGCACCCTCCGTCCTCCACGCTTGGCCTTCACTCGCCTGTCTGTACCATGGGCCTCAGGACCAGGCTCCCAGGGCCACTCCAAGGTCTGAGTGTCCCCGGCCTCCCCAAGGTCTGAGTGTCCCCGGCCTCCCCGTGAGCAAGCCCCTCACCTGCTCGCCCAGGGCCCGGCAGGTCACCAGGACCCTGTGCTGCTGGTAACTCCGGGAGGCAGGAGGGCCCGAGAGCGCCAGGCTGATGCTGTCCAGGTCCTCAGAAGTGAGGTTCCGGAAGAACTTGGAAGGCTCGAGTACCCAGGGCCGGGGACCTCCTTCGAACAGTATCTCCTTGGAGGAGCCCAGGGTGACCACAGCCACGGAGGGGGGATCCACAGCCTGGGAAGGGAGGGCGAGGAGACTTGGCATCCCCAGAGGGGTAGAGGGGAGGCAGGCTGGGCCTCACGGCCTTGTGGGGAGGCCGGGCCAGCCCCAGCGTCTTTTCCTAGAAAGCTCCCACCTGCGCTCTGGGCCGGGCCCCCGGGCTGAGGACCAGCTTCCTCCCCCTGTGCAGCGCGGCAGCCCTGGGATGGACGCCAGGAGCCCTCTGCCCCTCCAGCAGCCACCCCGGGGAGGGACAGGGCAGGGCCCAGCTCACCTTGAGGGGCAGGTAGGCGGCGATGGTGATCCTGGCGCTCAGCTGGACGTGGCCATGCGTGTAGCTGGCCAGCAGTGCGGTGGAGCCCTGGGCGTCGGCTCTCACCCTGACGCCGCTGCAGTGCTCTGGCCCCGGTGGCAGCCACCCTGTGCCAAGGAGAGACCACAGGGTCACATGAAGGAGCCGGGGTGGGAGAGGCGCGAGGGCAGCGGGCCCCCTCGCCTACCGCCTGGACACATAGTCCAATTTCTTAAAAAAATATTTTTTGGCGATATTGGGGACTGAACTCAGGGCCTCACGTGTGCTGGGCAAGTGCTCTGCCTCTGAGCCCAGCCCAGCCCCACGATCCAACTTTACTCAGAAATTTCAGGGGCTGGGGGAGTAACTCAGTGGGAGAGCACTGGCCGAGCATCCCCACCACCGAAAACAAACAGACAAATAAATTCAATGAGTCACATACACGTCTAAAATGTACACGTCCTAAGTGAACAATTCCCAGCCTCATTTTTACCCCACAGACCTAAGACTCAGGTCAAGAAACACAATACTGCCGGGCGTGGTGGCACACGCCTGCAATTCCAGTGGCTCAGGAGGCTGAGGCAGGAGGATCACAAGTTGGAGGCCAGCCTCAGCAACTTAGCGAGGCCCTAAGCAACTCAGTGAGACCCTGTCTTCAAATAAAATGTGGGGATGTGGCTCAGGGGTCAAGGGCCCATGGGTTCCATCCCTGGTACTCAAAACAAAACGAAACAGTATTACTCGCACGTCATCTCCTGTAGACCCTCTGGTCCCCGAGTCCCACCAGGACAGCCTCCCTGTGCCGTTTCCAGAGTTTCTGGAAAGGGGATCACGGAGGAAGGGCCCCTTGGACTAGCTTCCTGGACACGGTCAGCGAGACCCTCCCTGCCTGCCTGCTGTGCGTTCCCTCCACGTTCCTGCGACCCTACTGTGTGAACTTTCAGAAACAGCCTTCCCGTGCGACCTCCTTTCCAGTCTGGGCCAGGATGCACAGCACTGCTTCCAGCATCCGGAAGGCTTTCTTTTGGATGACACGCTTCCCGTTCTCCTGCACGCGTCCCCTGGAGGGGGACTGCTGGGCCACACGGCCAGCACGCACGCAGCTTCAGTCCTGGTGATGGAGTAGCTATTGCCACTACCGTTCCCAGAGCACTTCCGACGATCCATGCACCACTGACGGCAGGCGCTCCACAGCCCTGCCATTTACTGTTTAATATCTTTTTTGTAGTTGTAGAAGGACACAATACCTTTATTTATTATAATAAATTAATATTTATTTATTTAATGTGGTGCTGAGATTCGAACCCAGTGCCTCACACGTGCTAGGCAAGCGCTCTACCATGGAGCCCAATTCCAGCCCTTTTCCATTCATTTTTTAATTAATTAAGGTTTTTTTTTTTTTTTTTGAACCAGGGATTGAACTCAGGGACACTTGGCCACTGAGCCACATCCCCAGCCCTATTTTGTATTTTATTTAGAGACAGGGTCTCACTGAGTTGCTTACGGCCTCGCTAAGTTGCTGAGGCTGGCTTTGAACTCGCAATCCTCCTGACTCAGCCTCCCAAGTCGCTTGGATTACAGGCGTGCGCCACCACGCCCGGCTTAATTAAGGTTTTTAAAAAAACTTATTTAATTCTGGAAAAGGACCCACAAAATTTCCCACCTTATTGTTTTTTATGTTGACTGGACATTCACTTAGTTGGGTCACGGCCCCCACCTCCCATCGCACAGGTCTTCAGCTTAGGAACTGAAATTCTACACCCGCTGCACAACAGCTCACCAACCCTCTCCCAGCACGCCCGCCCCCATGCTCCGACTGCCTCCCGTCAGTGGACGGATGCGTCTGCGCCTGGCTCATTCCACTTAGTGCGATGTCGCCAAGGTCACCAGTGTTGGACCGCGGTGGCACTTCCTTAATACCCCACTGCAGGGAGGTACACCCCGCCCTCGGTGTGTCTGAAGGACAAGTGAAGAGCTTCTGCCTTTGGGCCATCGGAACAAGGCTTCCCTGAACCTGAGTTTCCCATACCTCCTGAGATCATGCTTCCGTACTTCTGGGTAAATATCCAGAAACGGAATTGCTGGATCATACGTGGTGACTCTCTACTTTTCCGAGGAGCCACCAAGCTGTCTGCGACAGCAGCTGCCCCATCTTACGTCCCCTCCGACAGACATGAGTTCCAGTGTCTCCACATTCTTATCAACACTTGTGATCGTTGATTTTGATTGACAGTCCCATCCCAATGGGCGTGGCTCCTCCCTGTGGCTTCCACTTGCGTTTCTCTGATGATTAGGTGTATATATCTAATAAACCTTCTAGATCTGGAGCACATCTGCTCTAGACCTCTCTTCCCTGCTTGTCTTATTTCACACATGTCGTGAGGAGTTCTTTACATAATTCCAGATACTGACTCCTTACTGAGTGAATGATCTGTAGGCAGCCCCCCTCTTCCAGAAGCTGCTTTGCAGGCTGGGA
Organism: Glaucomys volans; assembly: GCA_020662805.1. NCBI lineage: Eukaryota > Metazoa > Chordata > Mammalia > Rodentia > Sciuridae > Glaucomys > Glaucomys volans. Next base: position 67,452 of record JAJEJO010004366.1, read on the forward strand.
GGTCCTTTGATGCGAACAGCTTTTCAATGCTGATGCACCCTCTCTCTCCAGTTCCACACTGGGCGTCCATGCTTTGGGTGTGACGCCAGATCCACTGTCACGAAGCCTTCGGTTTCCTTCTAAGTTTCAGCTTTAGCTCTTACACTCAGCTCCCTGATCTGCTTTAATAAGGGGACACCACGCCGCCTCCGGGTTTGGATTCATTCTTCTGCATGCGATGTCCACTTGACCCAGCACAGTCTACGGAAGAGAGGTCCCCCCGAAGGTAAAAACTACCTCACCATCACCCGCGAGGGTCGATTCCCAGGCCCGGGACCTCCTGCACTGGTCTTCAAAGCTGTGCACGCCAGGACCACACTGCTTTGATCACCGTGGCTGGGAGCACCAGAGCTCGGACACCGGAAGTGAGGACCTCTGAGTTTGCACTTTCCAAGACCGTCTGGCTCGTTCACCCAGGGTCCCCAACACGCCACTCTCCTGTCCCTCTGCTGAATTCTCTTTAGTTCTTAAAGCTCCTTTTGTAGAATCTTTGGGGTTTTCTTCATAGATCAAGTCACTGGCAACAGAAATCATTTTACCCGTCACTGACCCCATTTGGGGGCCTTTTCCTTCCTTTTCTTGCCTAGTGGATCCGACAAGGTCTTCCAAGGACCACGTTGAAGAGCAGGTGGCAACGACAGGCAAGCTGCTCCACCTTCCCCGCTGAGATGGCAGGAGAGCGGCTTCCACACACAACTTTATTTTCTATTTTCCGTCCACTCCTCATTTATTGATTTTTTTTTGGGGGGGGGGGTCCCCAAGGAGGTGCTGCCTGCTCAAACGATCTGTCAACCAAGATGACCAAGGGGTTTTCTCTCCATCCTTCTGTCAACCCGGGAGGGAGCCTGGGCTCATTTTTGAGTGCTCAGCCTTCATGCATTCCGGAAGCGGGTTCTGCCTGGTCAGGGGTGATCCCTGGTCAGCGTGGCTGCCTGCCATTGCCTAGGTGCCTGTGCTCACTGGGACGTGGGGTCTTTGTCTGGCTTTGGATTGGGAAGGCTGGTCTCACGGGGGGTGAGGGAGTGTGCTCTGCTCTGAGGGAGGAGGTGGAGGCACTGGCGTCCCCCGTCTAAATGACCGACGGGATTAATCAGGCCCAGGGTGTTTATTTGTCAGGAGATTTCTGGTGACTTATTCGATTTCCTTACTAGTCGCAAGTTCATTCAGAATTTCAATTTCCTCATACTCTTGTTTGAAGATTCCATCTCGTTTTGCGTTTCTGAGAATTCACTCATTTCACCCACCTTATCCAACCTGTTTATCAACCTTATTCATTTCTGAGTCTCATTTCTGGTTTCAGTGACGAGTCTCCTACCTGAGACAATCCAGCTAAAGGTTTGTCAATTTTCTTCATCTTTGAAAAGTACCAGAGTGTGGTTCCACTGACTTCCTGACTGGCTTTCTAGTCTGATCGTGTCTCTGATGTCATCTCGGCCGTTTTCCTCCTGAAGTCAGCACTGGGTTCAGCCCGTTCTCTTTCTGCTTCCTTGGGCTGTACACTCAGGGCGCCGGTCACGATCTTCCATCTCTTTACTAAACGTCCACAGCTGCAAATTCCCCTTACCACTCGGTGTCCGGGCCACACTTCCTGAGTTCCGGGACACCGTGTTCTCGTTTTCGTTTGTCCTGAGGACTTTCTCCTTCCCCCAATCACGTACTGGTTCTTCCTGAAGAGTGCTGTTCAGCGTGAACGGCCCTGAGTGACCCAGTTTTCCTTCGGTCACTGATCCCCAGCGCTCCCCTCAGGAGGTCAGAGGACAGACTTCGTGTGACAGGTTTTAAAACATCCTGAGATGACTGTGCATGGGCCCTGGGGCAGAGGCACAGTGGCCCCAGTGGAAGACAAAACCCAGCAGGTGGGACAGGGAGCCACCCATCCTGCATCCTCCCATGCCATCTTCAGAGGACACATCTTCATGGACACACACGGGCACCTGAGAAGTTCAGACTCCCGACACCGGGGAGCGACTCGGCTGCAGGGAAGAGCACCTCCATCGCCTCCCAAAGACTCCGTGGAACCTAACGGAGTGAACTCCTAGAGACGGACGGCAGGACACGGTGATCAGGGACAAGGCGTGGAGAGGGGAGCGGGAGGGAGGGGGAGCTGCCGGTCGAAGGGAACAGGGTCAAGGATGGGAGGAGACAGCTTGGAGATCTGCTGCATGGCAGGGTGACCACAGGCAAGAATAACGTCCCTCCCGTAGGCTTCAAAGTTGGGACCACAGTCCACTTCACAAGACCCCCCCGCTTCTTGAGTGGTCAGCCAGAGGACCCTGAGCTCCACGGATCCTGACATCATGGTGGGGGACGAGCCGGCGATGGACTCGAACAGCTCAAGAGGGGAGTGGCGGGAAGTCCAGGCTGCTGTGACTTCAGACACCTATGAAGTCACCCCAACAGCCACGATACCAGGGCGCTCACCCACTGAGCCACACCCCCAGCCCTTTTTATGCTTTTTTGCAGACAGGGTCTCTCTGACTTGCTCAGGGCCTCACTAAGTTGCTGAGGCCAGCCTCCAACTTGCGATCCTCCTGCCTCGGCCTCCTGAGCTGCTGGGATAACAGGTGTGCACCACGATGCGGCTAAAAGAGCTTCTGAAGAAATAAGACCCTGAGACTCATGCACGGGGCAGAACCGCAGACCTGGGTGTGAAATCGATTTCTGTTATCAACAAAGCTCACCCAGCTGAAGATACTGTTACCCCAGGAAAAAAGGGACCCAGATATCGAGTCCAGAGATCTCCATCCGCACCTCCACCCACTGACTAGCCGTCCAGGTTTCTGAGACACATTTCTTCAACAGCTCTCCACACGAGTCCGCACGGAGTCCCCCACGCTGTGGGCTGGGGAGACTGAAGGCACTTTCTAAGGGAAACTTCGACCTTAGGACTTCTGTGTTCCCACCTCGAATTCCTCTAAAAAGGCCCAGCACTTTGCAGATGGATATCCACGTGAAACCTTCCCCAAAGTGAGGGGTCACCAGCACCGGGAGGAGAAGCTGTGCCTGGAGACGCTGGGCCAGACCCAGCGCCAAGCCTGCAAGCCTGCTGCCCTGACGCTCCTCGGGTGATGCTCGTCTTACAGACGGAATCGGAGGCACAGAAGGTCGGTGACTGGCCAGAGGTCACTCAGCTGGCAAGACTGAGACCAGAGTGCAGCTGAGGGTGAACGGGGGCCACGCCACTCCCCACGCTGGCCACTCTGCGGAATCTGGGCGCCCGGCTGGAGCCAGGTGCCCCGGCCACTCCTGCCCAGCTGGCTTACCTGGGAGGGGCTGGAACACCCCCTGGTTCTCCACCTCCACCGCCAAGTCGAAGTGGGAGCAGTCGCTCAGGGCGACCGCCTTGCTGTCCCCGCCGGGCATGAGGCCGCTGATCCTCAGGGGCAGCTCCAAGGTCTGGCCCACTCGAGCCTCCACCCGGCACGGGGCGAACTCCATGCTGCTGGGCTCGATCACGTACACCTGGAGGGGGAGGCCCGGCCCGTCAGCCTCCTCGGAGGGCAGCCTGCTGCCCAGGCGCACCAGGAGAGGCTGCAGTGGGGCCTGAGGACACATCAGCCAGGCGAGGAGGCTGGGCACCGCAGGATGGAGCGGGGAGGGAGGTCCGGCAGGGCACCCGGTGCACAGGCCTGAGGCCACGTCCGCCCTGCCAGGCCAGGGACAGTTTCCAGGGGGACCGAGCTGGCGGAAGGCTGGCGCAGAGGCTCAGCAGCTGAGCTCCGGGAAGGAACAGAAAGGAGGCCAGTGTGGCCGCAGGGCAGGAGGAGGAGACCCGAGAGCCATGCTCAGCCGGCAGGGCCCGGGCAGCACATGGGACACCCATGATCACTTTGCTGAGCTGGGGCGACTTCAGGGGGCCCCACACTCGGGGTTCTGTGTGAAACTCAGCAACCAGGTGAGTAGCAGGGAGGCCAGGGAGACCCCAGTGAGCGTAGCCCCAGCTTCACCAGGAACAAGTCGGACCTGAGGGGACACTGGGACTGGGGAAGGGGCGGGAGGGCAGAGAGCAGCTCGGCTCCTGGGGAAAGCCCTGGGGGCTCCTCTCTGAGCCCAGGCGGGCCCAGGGCCACCAGCCTCGATGGCCTAAAGACCCGGAGGGGCCGACGGCCCCAGCCACGCCTGGGGAGGCCGGGGGGACCCTGCTGCCTGGCCCAGGGGCTGGGCTCTGCCGTGGCACACGCTCCTCTTGGCCGTGCTCGGGCTTGGGGCTGAGCAGGCGCTGGGGACAGGACGAGGGCCCCGGGAAGCGGTCAGGGTCCATCTGCATCCTCCCTGTGAGGGGCTCAGAGTGCTCACGGGAGACACGGGCCGGCTCGGCAGGGGTGCATGGATCCCCGTGAGGAGGATGTCCCACGACAGTCAGGGCTTCAGTTTCTGCCCTGAGGTCACACGGGGGCCGATGAGAGCCACGGTCAGGTGGGGCTCGGGTCAGAGGCCATGGAGGCAGAGGGGCCGCCCATCCACCACCGCAGCTGAGTGAGAACATCCCGCTGCACTCAGGTGTGGCCGCAGGGCACGCACCTGACTTCGCACCTGAGGGGGCGGGGGCGGAGCCTCGGCAGGCCCGGCCCCTTCTCTGCACTGGACACCGGAGCATGGCCGGCCCAGATGGAAAGCTGTCTCCTGCCCTTGGTGCTCCGCTCTCCCCTCCAGAAACCCCAGCTCGGTGGCACTGGCCCTTCCGGCCAGGTGACTCGGGCATGGGGGTCGCGAGCTCCTGCAGGGCTGGACTGGACCCGCCGCGCCCTTCGGGCCTCCGACACCAGGCGCGGGACTGGGGGTGGCGCGGCTCTGAGCGAGGACCGGCTCTCACCTTCATCTCTCCGAAGTGCAGAGGGTTCCGCACGTCGTGGGCCTGGATCACACTCAGCCCCGTGGCGCTGCCCGTGGTCATCACTCCCTTGACGGTCACTGTGGCGACCTCGTAGCTGGAGGAGGACCAGCTGAAGTTCCCGCTGCCCCCGTGGGCCTAGGGAGAAGACCGCCAGGAAGCAGGCCAGCCGCCAGCCCAGTACGCGGGGACGCGCGGGGTCAGGGACACGCGGGCTCAAGCCATGCTCACGCCCACACACTCACCCCGCCCGCTCGCCTCCTCACGCCCAGCGCTCCTCACCCACACGCCCCTCACGGTCGCCCTCGCCCTGGCGCGCTCGCACCCTCACCAGCTCACACCTGCCGCCACACCTTCCCGCCCACCTTCCCAGGCACGTCCACACCCGCCACTCACACCCACACCTCACAAACACCAGCACACGCCTGCCCCCCACGGCCACGCTCCCCTCGCCCCCCACGTGCACACACGCGGGGTCAGTGGCCACCCGGCTGGAGGCTCCCTCGGGTCCGATCCCTCCGCCTGTCTCACTCCTGGCCCTCGTACTCTGGGGACCTTGTGACGGACAGACAGATACAGAACCTGGCACTGGTCCCAGGTCTGGTGGCTGCTCTCCGAGCTCAGGCTGGGGCAGCAACTGACCCTGGCCAGGAGTCCCCAGCGGGACGCCCTCCTGTGATCAGACCCGACCGAGCACACGCCCCTGCCAGGTCCGAACCATCTGCTGGGAGCAAACGCCAGTCCCGCTCCTTCCCAGCTCAGGCGTCCCAATTCCCCACCCAGAGGCCATGGAGGTGACGCGCCTGAGCAGGCAGGTGGCCTGTCACTGACAGGACCTCATTAGCAGCTGAACCACAGGACCCCTGGGGACTGGGCCACCTGCAGGGCTCACGCCCCATCGAAGGCTGGTCCCCATCGGCCAGCGCCATGCAGGAACGTGGCCGATGAGTTCTGGCACCTGGCAGGTGACAGGGTTGGAGATACTTTTCCCTTAAAATTTCTAAGTTTTCTCTGAAGGTATTTATGGTGCTTTCAAAGCCAGTGTTCTTCATAAAAACGAGCTAAGTGGGATTCAAGGCGCATCCCAGAACCCGCACGCTCCCCTCGCCAGGCCTCCCTGTCGGCGACCCCGCGCCTCCAGCACCTCAGGGAACGCGGAGATCAGACTCCGGGGCCTCCGGTCACCTGGCACACCCGAGTGACGGACGGGAAGCCACCATGCACGGGAGCACCCACGCAAGGCGGCGGAGTCCCACACACCTGGATTGTGTACTGATAGGCGCCCGTCTGCGGTTGCCATGGAAACGTCAAGATGCTGGGATGGAGCGTGATGGGCATGTGAATGTCCACCTCCTGCTGGGTCCACACGGGCACTGGGAGTGCGTGGACCCCTCCGTCCTGCCAGGGGTGACAGCAAGCTCATCACTAGGGCCACCAGCAGTTCCCCCAGCCCCCACCCAGGTCTCTGCCCTTCCCTGGAGACCGGGCCTTGGCAGTCAATCTGGGCTCGCGGGAGCGTGGAGGGGCCGCCAGGCCGCGGCCTTCCGGCTCCGGGGGGACGGCCCCCAGGCTCTGCACCAGCCGTTGTGCACAGGCTGCTGCCCCGAACCCTCAGGATGGGGGGGCTGTCCCCTTCATAGACGGGGACACTGAGGCTGGAGCAGGTGTCCGGACCCCCCGAGCCATGGCAGGAGGCGCGGGGACGACATGGCCTGAGTGCGACACTCCTCTCCGGCACAGGCCGAGGCCCTGGCAGGCTGGACGTGTACAGGGCAGAAAAGGGGGAGCCCCTGCTGACGTGCTGACCAATGCCGCACTGCCCCTTCCCACGGCAGGTGGGAGGAAGTGGGGGCCTTGTCGGAGTGAGGGGGCCCCATCGTGGGTGAAGGAGGCTGGTGCCGCCCGGCTGGGGCGCAGCTGGGCTCCCACCCAACGCTCTTCCCCAAACCAGTCGCCACCCTCAGCGCCGAGGCTGCAGGCCCTTCCCCAGAGGCGGGCGCCCTGTCCTATGTGGGGACAGGAGGTCACGGGCCCCGGCCTGCCCAGCCCCCGGGCCTGAGCCCAGAGCAGGGAGGGCTCCCCAGGCACCGGGGGAGCAGCCCAGATGGAGGCCGGAACTCCAGTGGACACTCCTGCCCTCGGAGGCCAGCTGCCCAGGCCCAGGGCGTGGGAGGGGTGGGCGCCAACTCGCCTGGTCCACCACAGCGGTGAGGGACGCGCTGAGGGTGGTCTGGCCCCGCCGTGCCGCCCTGACGTGGTGGTAGGAGCCATTCTGGGAAGACGAGAGAACCTCGAAGAACTCGCCGGGAAACTCGGCTTCGATCCGGATGCTCTGGAAGGCAAACGAGGTGCTCCCAGGGAGGTTCGAGGGACGAGACTGCAGCCCGAGGCTGGAGGCCCTCCAGACAGCGGCCAGCCAGATAAAACACTAGGCCAGGCTGGAAGGAAGCCCTGGGGCTCTGACCGCCCAGCTCTGACCCTCCCAGTCACCCCCTCTGCATGGCCCGTGACCTGACCTCTGTGGAGCCCCAAGCCCTCCCGAGTGTCCCCAGGCCCTGGGGTCTCAACCGGGAACCTCCGGCTACTGCAAAGGACACCAAATCCCTGGGCATTGACGTCGGACAAAACAGAGACCAGCTGGCCTTTAACGACAAGGCCGGCCCAGAAGCTAAGGGGAACTGGCGTCGTCGGGAAGCGCCCCACCCAGAGGGTCCCGGACGCTCTGAGGACAGCCTCGGGGAGTTTGCACAAGGGGCACAAGAACGGCCCCACGTCTCTCCAGAGGCAGAAGGGGGGCCCTGGCTGCTCAGGGGCCTCTGGGAGGGAGGCTGTAGGGCCTCCAGGGCTCGGGAGGCAGGCGGCCAGGAAATGCCCCTGAGCAGCACCAGAGGGGGGAGAGCGCGGGACCTCGGCCTGAGATCGACCCTCCTGCACGCAGGCCCAAGGGCTGGCAGGGACTAGGGACGCCCCACAGCCCCAGGCCGGTGTCCCCACAGCCCCAGGACACCACACGGAGGCAGGAGACTGTCCAAGTGGGGACCCAGGTGGCTCTGCGGCTGGCCTGTGGGCACCTGCTCCAGGAGCTGACCAGCTTCATCACCCCGCCATGAGCCCAGGGGACACTCACGTCAGACAGGTAGACCTTGTTGCTGGACGTGTCCATCACTTCGATGGTGACTTCATACAGGCGGCCAGTCTCCAGCACCCACCTGTCACCAGGGTGGACTGTGAACCCTAGAAAGAGGCAAGACTCAGGTGACCAGGGCAGCAGGGCTGAGGAGGAGAGCACGTGCCACCAGCAGGGGCTGCCCATCCACCCACCCGCCCACCCGGCAAAGGCTGGCCTGGCCGTCAGCCGGGAGAAGGCTAGGCTGACGTCCTGCGCTGGCCTGGCTGACCCCGGGGCTAAGGCTGCACTCTGGCTCCAGGGCTCCTCAATCCTGAACCCGGACCTCAGCTGTGGGGGGCTGAGGCCACAGCAGGGTCAGGGTCAGGGTCAGGGTTGCACCTGGAGGCTCGAGGCCGCGTGGAGTCTAGCGCAGGACCACGACGGGTCTGGCCTGGGCCAGCACAGGTCAGCTTGGGTCTGCACCAAACCTCAGGCTCACACGCTGGCTAAGGAGGGGACCCCGCGGGGTGGACGCTCTGCACTGAACTGCCAGGGTGTGTTGAGCAGGTGAGTCCCCTCGACCCCGGGAGATGCTGCCGGGGAACTCCCGGTGACACACAGGCCCCAGGGGCCTCAAGCCGCGGTCACTGCAGCCCCTGGGCTCTGGCTGTGCCCATCAGTCTTCCACTGCCGCAGGTCTCTGTCCCCTCTGATGTCCCCCTTACTCCCTGGCTAGGCCTCTGCCAACTGTCCCATCACCTTGGATTCCCTGCCTCAAAACGGCCACAGCCATGGTCAGGTCTGCGTGAAGCCCCAGCCTGGAACCAGGAGCCCCTCGCCCTGCCGAGCCGGCGACGGACCAGCTCCACCCCAGCTCCCAGCTGCACTTACCAGGCAGGACTGGGGGGCAGCCCAGGTCAGGGCCACACTGAGGGGCAGTGTCCCCAAGCCTCACAGATGGCATCAACGGCCAAGGTGAGAGGTGTGGCTGTTTCTCTGGGTGCTGGGGAGGGAAGTGGGGCCCCAGGGCGAGCCGGACCAGCACTCCACCCCGAGCTGCACCCGCCTCCGCCCTGGCCCGAGCTGTTTCATTCCTTAAACTCTTCAAGCAATGTCCACGAGGGTCCAGGAAACCCACACTCACCCAGGTATCCAGGCTCGACCACGTAGATGGTGCTGTTGGGCAGGCGGGAGGCGCCCTGCATGCGGATGCCTGAGCGTTTGGTTAAGGGGTAGAACATGAGCCGGCAGGTGACCCGCTCAGACGGCCTGCGGCCTCCCGGGCCTCACAGGGCGCAGGAAGGAGGGGAGCACCCCACGGGTGCTGGGCCTGGGCCAACCGGAGCAAGGGCGGTCCAGGGGCAGAGGCCCCCTGGAAACGATGCCGGGGCCCCTGGCACACAAAGACCTTTGGGGTATCAACAACCCACACACCAGCCCGGAAACAGCCTCTACCCGCCGGACTCTGACGGGGCTGTGAGCATGGGAGAAGCTTCCAGAGGCCCAGAAGGACGCTCGGCTCCCACCCCACCCGTCTCGGGAGATCCCGGTGAGCCGCCCACAGAGGGGCCGCCACTCTGCGTGGAGCTATTTCGGTTCTTTCTGATTTTCAGACACTTGGGGAAACGGCTATTTTTAGCCTGGCTGGGTTTCAGGGAGAAAGCGAGTTGATTTCCCAGCAGCAGAGAGGCGCCCGTGGCCCCAGAAGAGGATACTGCGGTGGTCAAGGACGAGGCTGCTCTGCCCCAGCTGCACTGCGGTGACCCGGGAGGTGTCCTGGGCCAGGACGGCCACAGGCCGCGCGGGGTCTCCTCCGGGGCCCGGGATGCAGTTCTGAAGCTCCAGCTTGTACTGATCGGAAGGCATGGGGAGCTCTGCAGAGAACACCAGGGAGAGCGCTGAGGGCTGAGGGGGCCGCCCGGGGCAGCCCAGCCCAGCTCCGCGCCCGCTGTCCACGCAGCCGAGTGACACGTCGCTGAGGCCTCTTGGCACTTCTGCGTGTTAACAGCACGCTGGGGACGAAGCTGGCAAGCATGAGCTCCTTGTGACGTCCCCGAGCGCCTTTCATTCTTCCTCCTTTTTAATCAATGACAGCCTCCAACTAAAACCCCCAACAGCTCCAGGAGGGCCGACGGAGCGCACTCTGGGAGCGAGTCAGGGAGCACTCTGCCTCTGCGTCCAGGGGCCAGGGCCTCACTGATCATGCCCGCCCTCTTTGGGTTCCCGAAGAAGGCTCTGGCCGAGGGCCTCCCCTCAGGTTCCAGGAGCTGGGCCTGTGCTGGCCACGCACTGAGGCCCGTGCAGGGCGCTCTGTGGGAAGAGGACTCACCTGACCCGAGAGGGCGTGGAGGCCCAGCCCCCGGGAAGGAGGAGGGAATCTGAAACTCATCCCTTCCTCGCTCTGCCAGGCAGAGGCAGCGCCTCTTCTTTTCTTATTTTTTTTTTTTTTTAGTGATGTCGGGGTTGAACCCAGGGCCCGACTCACCCAGGCAAGCACATCCCCAGCTCACCGCGCCTGCTCTCGACACAAATGGCGACCGCTGGGGCTGGGGGTGAGGCTCAGCGACACAGCACCTGACAAACATGCCCGAGGCCACGGGTTCCCTCAGAACCACAGAGAAAGGAAAGGCAAGGGTGACCTTTGACTGGGGGAATGAAGATGCCTTGTGTCTCTTGAGCACATTCCTGTTATTTGAATCTGAGACTGGGTCTCTCCAAGTTCCTGAGGCTGGCCTCCAACTTGAGGTCCTTCTGCCTGAGCCTCCCACATTGCTGGGATTACAGTGTGCACCAGTCTGACATCACGCTTCAGAGAGGAGAGGGCTAAGGGAATCAATACGAGCTTGCTCGGGGTCTGCTATGGCTTGGGAATGCTTTGAATGTGTCCCCAGAGAGTCATGCGCTGGAAGCTTGGTCCCCAGTGTGGTCGTAGTAAGAGGTGGAGGTGCCTTTAAGCGGCGGGGCCTCATGGAAGGGGGTCAGGTCCTGGTGGGCAACACCCGAGGGGCAGGGCAGTTCTCCAGAACCCTCTCCACCCCTGAGAGATGGCTGATGCAAAGAGAGCAAGCCTGGTCCCGAATCTGGTTTCCTGTCACATCATGTGACCTCTGACATGCATGTGCCGTCCACCATGATGTGACAAAGCCAAGGGGGCAGCACATGATGCGACAGAAGTGGGCGGGAGGTGCTGCTGCCGAGCTCCTGGCCTCGGACTGAGCCAGATCCACTGCTGCAGCTTCTCTGAAGGGCCTGGCCCGGGCATCCCGCCCCAGCCGCAGGCAGACCAGGACCGACCCCGGGCGGGGGCCCAGCGAGCCGGCCAGGTTCACGCCCGCTCCCGAGTCCTCAGGTGCCCTCACCGGCCACCGTCGCTAGAGTTGTGAGCACGCTCCGGCCCTCGGGTGACACAGAGGAACGAGGACGCGAGAGCACCACCCTGCTTGCCCCTCCGCTCCATCCCAGCTCAGGGCTCAGGACTCAGGATGGCCTGCGGGACGCCCAAGGTCAAGGCTCCTGCCCAAGGTCAAGGCTCCCGAGGGAATTTCAAATAAAGCTTTCCCCAGCATTCCCGGGAATTCCCATGGGACTTATGAAGGGAGCCTGTGCGTCTGTGCCCTATCCCGGTGGGGTTCACAGGCGCCATACGTCACTGGCATCCACCCGGCAGGGTCTGGCTGGGCATCGCCTGCAGCTGCGGGTGGCGGTCCCCCCAGGCCTCCTGCAGGGACCGGTGGGGCCAGGAAGCTGCACCCACCCCAGCCCTTCAAGTGACGGTCCCAGGCTGGATGAGACTCCAGCAGGGACGAGCCATCTCCTCACCTATCGTCGGGGACGCCCGGCCAAGACCTGCAGGTGCCCTTCCGCCCGCCGGACCCCCCGACCCACCTGCCCACAGGGCGCCCCAGAGAGGCAGGTCCGGAGCCGAGGTGACCGCATGCTCACCCCCTGCCTCCGCCCGGCTGCACCCCTGAGGCCAGGCCACGTGGGAGCCAGGCAGCCGCAGCACCCGGGTCAGCCCCGAGCCCACGCTGCGCCCACGCCTCTGGTTCTCCAGACCTCAGGGCACCTCCTTTCCACCACTTCAATGCCCGGTTCTCCCCAGATACCAGCCCACCCGCCAGCCCACGGGGTGAAATCTGCTCATCCCATCCTCCAAGCCGTGTCCCCAACCCGCCCAGCACGACAGGGCCGGACTGCACCGCTCTGCTCTGCGTTACTGCGACGAGGTCCCTGAGGCAGGGCGACTTTACACAGGAAAGACAAAGGGCTGGGTTGCAGCTCAGCATTAGAGTGCTTGCCCAGCATGGGGGAGGCCTGGCCAGGGGACTGGGGACGGAGGGAGGACCTGGGCCGGAGGACCGGAAGGGAGAGGGGAAAGGTCTGTTTAGCTCCCAGTTCTGAGGCTAAGGGCACGGGGCCAGTGTCACCTCAGCTCTGTGACATCTCATGGCCAGCCCTAACCTAGGGAGCCTGTGGAGGAGGGAGCGATGGGGGGCTGGCTCAGGCTTTCCCACAACCCTCTCGAGAGAACTCGAGAGGAGCGACCTTCCCAGCAGGCCCCGCCTCTTAGGGTCCCATCTGCTCCCACACTGCCACACACAGGACCCAAGCTCCGGACCTTTGGGGAACAAACCACACCCGGGAGGAAGGACTCTGGACTGAACACTCAGACCTACAGGAGGCTGAGGCAGGAGGATCGTGAGTTCAAAGCCAGCCTCAGCAATAGGGAGGCCCTCAGCAACTCAGCGAGACTCTGTCTCTAAATAAAATGCAAAATACGGCAGGGGATGTGGCTCAGGGTCGAGTGTCCCTGGGTTCAATCCCTGGTTACCCAACCCTCTGCCAAAAAGGAAGGGGAACAGCCCAAGAAGCCGGACCCAAAGAAGTCCATCAGGGAAGGGAGAGAGGAGCATTGCCTTTTAAGGAGGAAACCAGAAAGAGAGAGAATACAAAGGATTAACTTGGGGTTCTGATCATCCAGGCCCAGGGACCGCCACCCAGCTGGAACTCTCTGGGTCTCCCACTGGACGCTGTGCACACAGGGACTTGCTGGAATTCAGGTCCCTGTAATGACATCACCGCCCGACCTTCCCCTGCAGGAAAGCTGTGACACGTGACAGTGATGGGAGTTACATCTCCGTTTTTGAGACCCATCCAGAGAACACGAGGGAGCCTGTGCGCCCTGCTCCTGGTGGCCTCGCTGGCAGCCGGTCTTCCCAGAGCGTCCATCTGGAGCAGCTCGGGAGCCCGGGCGGCCACCGCCATCCATCACACAGGGGAGCTTGTGTTTGGAGGAATCTTCCACCTCATTACCCAGCTGATGAGAAGGCGCGTCCTCCATGTCCTGCGCTTCCAATTCTGCGACTTCAGCAGCAGGTCAGGGGCCAGGTCCCCAAGTTCCCTGGTCCCTTGGGACGTGCAGGTTCTTTGGGCCATGAACTCCTGAGCTCACTCAGGGGGGCTCGGCTAGGATCAGCCCGACACTCCCGACCTCCTGCCTCCACCCTGCCCTGCTGAGGCACACGGTCATGGGCCCCCTGAGCCCCACACAAGGGGGCCATCTCTGCCCTCTCCTCAGGGAGAACCAGACGGCCCCTTTCATCATCTTTTCTTCTGGGGGGTCCCAGGGTCACTCCACCACTGAGCCACACCCCCAGCCCTATTTTGCATTTTATTTAGAGACAGGGTCTCACTGAGTTGCTTAGGGCCTCGCTAAGTTGCTGAGGTTGGCCTCCAACTTGTGATCCTCCTGCCTCAGCCTCCCTAGCTGCTGGGATGACAGGCATGTTCCCTTTTTATCGTCTTTAGCATTTTTTCTAGTTTTCCCTTGAGAACATCGGAGGCAGAGAGTAATATTCCAGTGGATCCTACGGAAGTTAGGACAAGAAGCCCTGTGGTGTGGTGACCCTGAGATTTTCCGTGCCTCAGTTTCCCCAACATTCAAACAGTGTCTGGGCGAAACCCTCCCCCAGCACACGCAGAGCCTGGCCCGGCACTCGGGAGGCGCTCGTCACCGTGAGACCTTGCAGGCAATGCCTGGGCAGGACCCGTGTCTGCAGGTCACTGAGCCACTTCCCATGCACATCCGAGTTCCGGGAGCAGTTCCGACTCCTGGGAAGACTCGGTTGCAGCCTCTGCCTTTCAACGTGCTCACTCATGGTGCTTCGAGGAGGCTGCGTCGCCCACCTCTGAGCCACCCCCCTTCTGGGGTCTCAGAAACCATCGTCGTGGACTGCTCTCACCCTTCTAGAATCTTCCTTCCAGAAGTCTAGGGTAAGCTCGGGGCTCGGAGCAGGCGGCCGGGGCCGCGCGTCTTACCCGTCCTGCTCTGCGGCCTCACTCCTGAGTCGCCCTGCAGACGGCGGGCATCGCCTGCCCAGCGCGTGCAGAGGCTCAAACCCTGAGCTCACTTCCCTTCCGCTGGGTCCCTTGTCAGAGGCAGGAGGCGGCCAGTCCTGGGCCTCTGTGGCCTTCTGAGGAACCAAGAGTCCTGTCACCCGGGAAGGGCCCTGCGGACACGCTGCTCGCAGCTGAGCAGGACTCTGACGGCTGCCTGGCCGCAGGGCTCAGGCTGCTCAGGTGTCTACGTGCCCCTCAGTGATGCCCCATGTCACGGGCAGAGCCGCCTGGCCACTCGGTGAGGCCTCCTTCCGGAAGCCACGTCCAAAGCCCTCAGACTGACGCCGAGTGCAGCTCTCTGCTGCCCGAGCCCCTCGACGGGCTGTGCTCTGCCGTATGCCGACCGATACCAACTCTGGACTAAACCACCAGGAGTCCCAGAGGACGGACGCTCCTATTAACGCCCCACAGTGGGGAATGTCACCGACTCAGCGCCCTAGAATTTCCAGAATGACTCCGTTCCTATTAGTCCATGTTCTCTCAGGCCAGGCAGAGGCCTCCAGGGCTCAGAGGAGGGACAGTGGGGAGGGGCGGGGCCTGCTCAGCTTTCCTCAGCAGTCAGTGGCCAACCCAGGACAAAACCCAGTTCTAGGTGAAGCCCACCCCAGGAGATGCTAGAACTGAAGGTCTTTATGCCCCAAAGAGTTGAAGATCCACACCCCAAGTTCAAAGCTGCATTATTCACCACGGCCTAAAGAGGGGAACTATCCCCGGGGACTTTTGCAGCTGAATGGATCAATAAAATGAGGTCTACCTGCGCAGCCAGAGGAGGGGAGTTCCGACACCCTGCACCTCGGATGAGCCCTGAGGTCGCGAGGCTCACAGAGAAAGCAAGCCACAGGGCAGCTGCTGCCTGACGTCCTTGACGTGACGTCCCCAGAGGAGTCAGACCCACAGAGCCAGAGAGGACGGGGGGCTCCAGGGGGAATGAGGAGCTCACGGTTCAAGGGGGCCGTGTGTCCGTCTGGGAAGGGGACACAGTTCTGGGGTGTCACGGCCACACAGGTGACTACTTGATGCGGCTGAGCCGTGTGCCCAGGACTGGTCAGGATGGTGCAGCTGGTTAGGAGCCTGCTGTCCAAATTAAAACAGAAGAAAAGGAGGGGAGCAGTCCCCACGATCCCCAGGTCCCCGCGCACCTGTGATCTTCCCCTGCCGGATCTTCTGCACCCGGTAGCGGATGGAGGTGCCCACCAGCAGGTGGACGCTGTAGGCGGGGCTCAGGAGGACGTTCTCCAGGATCAGCAGCCTGACCTCCGCCGGGCGCACGTCCTTGGCAGAGAGAAGAGAGCGGAAACCGTGAGGCGGGAGGGAGCGGGCCTGGGGAGGGGTGGGCCAGGCGGGGAGCCCGGGCCGCCTGCTGAGTCTGTGGAGCCGGGGGACCAGGGCCCCCGTCCTGGGCGTTCTCTGGGGTCCTTCCCCGTTTTGGTCTGTTGCTCTGGGAACAGGGCAGCGAAGGGCGAGGAACCCAGCGCCCTCTCACCCCCCACCGTGGACCCCGGAAACCCCAGGGGACCCTGAAGGCAGAGCAGGCAGGGGGAGCTCCCCAGGCCTCCCCGCCAGGGGGGCCCAAGATCAGTCGGGTTCAAAATGAGCCCGGAGGGCTGGGCTGGGGCTCGGGGGCAGAGCTTGCCTGGCACGCGTGGTGACCTCTGCAGCCATATGCTGTGGCCAGCAGAAGGCCCCCAGCCATGCCCACCGTCCCGAGTCCCTGAGCGTGAGCAGGACAGCCCCTCGCCCCCGAGCCCCAGCCGCTGCCCACCCTGTACACGGCCTCCTGGATGCGAGCCTTGAGCCTGGAGCTCCCGGTCTTCATCCCGGACACGAGGATGGTGTCGCCCTGCTTGGCCGCCTTCTCCATCTCCGAGATGTAGGACGGGGGGATGTAGGTGGACTCCAGGAAGGTGAGGACCCTGCAGGGGGAGCCGGACACGCACTCCAGGAGCCGACCCCACAACCCCACCTCGGTGCCGCTCCAGGGGTGCCGGGCGCTGAACTAGGAGGTGTCCCCCGGTGCCTCTGCCACTCAGCACCGCGTCCCCGCCACTCCCACGTCAGGATCGCTGACATCCTTGTGAAACACGCAGACTCCTGGTCAGAAGCTGGGGGTCAGCCCTGTCCCCAAACCCACACAGGAAGGAGTCTGGGACCAGCAGCCTAGTCCACATGGGCAGGGTGAGGCCCGAGACCCCAGGTAAGGCCCTTCGGATCCCCCGAAGGAGAAGCTGGGGTGCAGGGACCCTCCCTCGGCGTGCCTCCTGCTCCCTGGGCCCAGCCAGGCACTGCGTGACACCATGACTCGCTTCCCCACCGGCCAGCCTCGAGTCCCACCCTGACGAGCACGCAGCTCGGGCACTGAGCAGCCCCGAGCCGGGACGGGGAGGGGAGGCCTGCGGGGGCGGGGACAGGCCGGGCAGAGGAGCAGCTGTCCCTGGACGCGGGGTGCACCAAGCCCCAAGAGGCACCCTTAGACACCCTCCCACCTGCATGGGGGCCTCGGGGTGGGCACAGCGATGATCTGTTTCTCTGTCTTAAAGTGGAGGAAGGTGAGGCTCAGGTGGGTCATGCTCTGTGACAAAGGGCACAGGCCAGAAGGGACAAGGCCAGGCTTAGAAAACAGATCCTCTGAGTCTCCGGCCCACGTTCCTCACTTGGTAGAACCTGGGAACCCGGAAGCTGGTCCAGGAAACAGGTGGAGGGTCAGGGTACCACCCAGCAAAGACCTCTGACCCCGGGAGGGCCCCTCAGCTCACACCCACGTCAAGACATCTGTCCTGGACACTGTCATGAGAGGAGCCCAGAGGAGGCGGTGACTGAGCCACCACTATGTCCCCAAACCAGAGCTCAGATCTTAAAGGTGGAAATGAAAGACCAGACTCTTAAGACCCCCGGAAAGTGCCTGCTAATTACAGAAGAGAGCGGCCTCACCGTGGGAGCCTGGGCAGACACACCTCACCCCAGTGACCGCAGGGACCGTAAGATGTCAGGGACTAGCTGGAATCAAGAGGAGGCAAGGGGAACGTCTTCCTGATACTCCTGCCCAAGACGCAAAGCTCCACGTCTAGCTACAAGGGAGCACCAGATAAATCCAAATGGAGGGACCTCCTACACCAGAATGGGACGGTCACCTTCCCAAGTGACAGGGTGCTGAGAGCTGGGCACAGGGGAGCACACCAGTCATCCCAGAAGCTTGGGAGTCTGAGGCAGGAGGATCACAAGTTGGAGGCCAGCCTCAGCCACTTAGAGAGGCCCTAAGCAACTCAGCAAGACCCGTCTCTAAATAAAATATAAAAAGGGCTGGGGGTGTGGCTCAGTGGTCGAGTGCCCCTGAGTTCAATCCCTAGTACTCCCCCAAAAAAAATAAAAAAAAAAAAGATCACAGGCCATGGGACACCAGGTTGGCACCTGGTTCTCAAATGACTTAGGGAAACCACCTTTTGTACCATATGGGCAAAATTTTGGGGAGCTGAAAACTGTTGGAAAATTTCAAAAAGCTAAGCCCCCAAAGGGGCAGTAATTCTTGCAAATTTATTTAACGGCGCATGAAGCAATGCAGGGCGGCAAGGAAGGGAAGCTCGGACCCTGGGGCAGTCCCAGGCTGCCAAGGGGTCACCCACAACCTCGGAACGCCCGCTCCCGCCTGGCTGGCCCAGGAGCCCTGGAGCGCGCGGGGAAAGACGAGCTCTCGTTCTGCCGGAGCTCAGGTCAGCCGGGTCAGTGGCTCCCCTGCCGCGGGCACGGTCACACAGGAGTCCAGCTCTGCCCCGCACCAGCCTCGGGCAAGTGGCCGAACCCCTCCGGGTCTCAGTTCCCGAAGGTGGAAAACAGAGAGGACAGGGATGAAGAGTCCCCGTGGCCGCTGGAGGGAGGACGAGGGCCCAGCCCCCGCAGCCCACGCTGGGACGCGGCCCTGTCCACGGGAGCTGCGGTCACTGCCGACCCCGTCTCCCCTCCGACCTGCTCCCGGGGAGGAGCTGCCCTCTGGGGTCACACACACCTCCCCTGGTCCTGGACAGCCCTCTGTCGCCTCTGCCTTGTCCCTCCTCCAGCGGGACGTCCCAGGCCTTCTGACAAGTGCCCACAGAGCACAGGACGCTGCGCTGCAGAGGCAGCCGGGCCACTCGCCAGGGAGACCGGGCGTCTCTGGGAACGGCAGTGGCACCTGGGCCCGCGCTGCTGCTGCGGGAAGCCGGGTCCCTGTGGAACCCATGGAGGCCCCTCGCCCTGTCCCCTCCGGGACGGCCAGGCCCGGCCACGCGCCTCTTACCGCAGCGCGTTGTGGGAGTCTGAGAAGCCATCGGCCTCGGCGTCCTTCACAATCGTCCAGTCGAAGACCAGCCCGGCCAGGGTACTGAAGGTGTTCCCTGCAAGAGGGCAGAAGGCACCGGTCAGCCCCGGCCGAGGGGACGGGGGCGGGAGCGCCCCACAGGAATGACCCTGCTGGGCACCAGCCCTGAAAGGCAGCGCAGGGATGTCACGTGTCACAGGCAGGTGACCAGGAGGGGCCGAGGCAGGACCGAGCCCAGACGCAACCCAGGTGAAGCCCGCACTCTTCCTGCCGAGCGTCCTGCCCACTGCCCGGCCGCTCGCCCTGCTCCGTGCAGGGGGGACGCCCTCACCCCCTGGGCCGGCAAGCGCCGCGCGGCTGAGGGACCCGAGTGGCTCCTGCCTCCCGCCGCCTCCTGGGCGCCCACCCCCGTCCCAGGGAGGGATGCGGAGCAAGCGCCCGGACGGTCCGGTCTCGGGACTCTGCCTGCCTCTTCACCTTGCCGGTGACGCTCCTCGGGCCCAGGCTTGGGGGACGGAGCGCAGGCCCGGCCGTCTGGCTTTGAACCAAACAACGCCACATACACACCCGACTTCCAAGTTCTCTAGGAAAACCCAAAGGTCAGGTTGCCTGGGCCTCGTCCCTGGGCAGACGAGTCAGGCCCCGCCCTCCGGACGCCCCGCCCTCCGGACGCCCCGCCCTCCGGACGCCCCGCCCTCCGGACGCCCCGCCCTCCGGACGCCCCGCCCTCCGGACGCCCCGCCCTCCGGACGCCCCGCCCTCCGGACGCCCCGCCCTCCGGACGCCCCGCCCTCCGGA
>JAJEJO010004366.1:87315-99103 GCA_020662805.1 Glaucomys volans
AGAGTACAAGGCAGGGTCCTCCTTCCCCTGCCCAAGATCTCAAAGGCCAGAGTGAACCGTGCCTGGGGAAAGCTCCGGAAAACTGCAGCCTTTGCCTTCACATCTCAGGGCAGCGTTTAGGAAGGAGGCCGTCACTGGCGGAGGAAGACCCTCACTGACGGAGGAAGACCACCCCATCTACCGTGGACGTGGTGAGGGGGTTTATTTTCTTAGGGGCCCAAGAAAAAAAATACGGAGAAAATGCAGAGCCCGTGGTTGCTCCAACCTGAAAGCATGTTGACCAAAGCGATTTACCTTCCTGACAGCCAGAGGGTCAGACGGTCCGGTAGCTACCACGTCCACACCATGAAAGGGCGCCGGCCGCGAGAAACTCAGAAGCCCTCTCCTCAACCCTAGGGGGCTGCGTCCCGCTCCTGGGGGGCCGAGAACTTCCTGCCCAATCCAGGGATGAGGCCTCCCCACCTTCCAGCAGAGCCCTGCCCTCTGTGGACAGCTCTGGCCAGGGAAACCCGATTCCCAGGGTCAGCAGAAACGCCAGGCCCACGACACAGCTGGCCCCACTCCACGTCCAGCCGCAGAGCCCAGCATGTTGACATTGCATGAACTCAGAGAAACAGGGATGGACTCCCCGTGATCACCTTAGATGGCCAGTTGCCAGCAACTCTCCAAAGCCCAGCAGGCAGCCCCCTCCCTCCAGGCCCCCAGAGGTCTCCTGGGGGCTGACCCGCTGACCAGGTGCGACATCCATTCACCTCTCAAGAGTGCCCTGAACACGTGCCTGCGGTTCCCACCAGCCCACCTCCAGGCACCTGGAATTCTCCGTAGAACAGAAATGAAACACTGCCAAGAGAGTCGCTGGGCGTGGGGAGAGCCCACAGACGGGGACCTTGCCTCCTACACGCCGAGCACTGACCTCCAGGATGTATGGAGAATTCAAAAAACACCAGACAATAATAATAACAGCCCTATCAGTTAACAAGCAAAGGAACTGAACAGACATTTCACAGAAGAAGAAATACGATCGTCAACACATACATGAAGAAATGCTCAACGTCTCTAGCAATTAGAGAAATGCAAATCAAAACTACACTGAGATGCCATCTCACTCCAGGCAGAATGGCAGTGATCAAGAATACAAGCGACCAGAAACGCTGGCAGGATGTGGGGAAAAGGGCCGCTCATCCACTGCCGGTGGGGCTGCAAATTGGTGCAGCCACTCTGGAAAGCAGGATGGAGATTCCTCAGAGAACTTGGAATGGAACTACCATTTGACCCAGCTGTCCCACTCCTGGTTTATACCCAAAGGACTTAAAATGCCCATTCTGCAGTGACACAGCCACATCAATATTTACAGCATCTCAACTCACAACAGTTAAGCTATGGAGCCAACCTAGGTGGCCTTCAACGGATGAATGGATAAAGAAACTGTGGTACATACACACAATGGAATATTACTCAGTCATAAAGAAAAATGAAGTTATGGCATTTGCAGGTGAATGGATGGAACTGGAGAATATCATGCTAAGTGAAACAAGCCAAAACCAAAGGCGGAAGGTTCTCTCTGATATGTGGATGCTAATTCACAAGAATGGAGGAGAGTAGAAGTCCACTGGATGAGACAAAAGGGAATAAGGGGAAAGGAGGAGGATGGGAATGGGGAAGACAGTGGAATGAAGGGGACAGAGTTTCCTGTTCATATGTGAACACACGACCAGGGAGACTCCACGCCATGTCCCACCACAAGGACGGGGAGTCACACTCCATGTGTGTGGGACGTGTCAGAGTGCACGCTGCCGTCATGGACAGCTAAGAAGGACACAAAATTGTGGGGGAAAAGAAGGTCCCTGGGAGGGCCGAGCCAAGAAAGCACCCCAGGGAGGCGCCTGGCGTTGTTCAGGACTGGAGACAGGGAGGCCCTGCAGGAGGCTCTCAGGGCGCGGCAGCGGTCCCCTCCCCAGCATCTCAGTGGCCGCTCGTGCCCGCCCCGTTCAAGGTGCAAGAGGAGAACTCGTGTGACTCCCAGGCCCGGGAGGTCCTCCAGCTTCCCCAAGTTCCACCAGGGTGGCCGCACGTGCAGGACGGGCTGCTGGTGTGCGGAGACCCCCGATGGTGAAGAGGCGGGAGGCTCCTTTGAAGGACAGGAGAAAGTGCCGGAAGGTGGGAAGCAGGAGGGCTGGGAGGAGGGGCGGAGCCACGGCAGCCAGGAGCATGCGCCCAGGCCGGGCGGAGTACGGAAGGGCCTGCTGCCTGCAGAGGCCCGGCAGGTGCTGGCCACGGGGCGCCCTGCTGCACCATCCTGCGGGGCTGGGCTCGGGGAGGTCAGACCGGCCTCCTTCCCACAGCCGGCTGCGCTTGGTGACCCCAGAGAACCTCTCACCCTGTGCACCCGGTACGCAGGACCCTGGACCAGGCGCAGTCAGAGGCTCACTCTAGCGGAGACGCAGCCCCCAGACCAGACATGCTGTCCTGCGGCCAGCCCAAGTGCCATCCCAGCGTCCCCAGGGACAAAGGACGGAAGTGGTTAAGAGGAAAGAGGAGGAAAGGACAGCTAGGAGGGCTCAGAAAGCAAGGCCAAGGCCAGGTGGCTAAGAAGCCCCCCAGGAATGCGGAAGAGGCAGGGAAGCAGGACTGGGAAGTACTGAGGCCTCATGTCCCCAGCCCATGCTCCACTGTCCCCTCAGATTCCACTGACAAAACAAAACACAAGTTTCCAAGCAACAGTAGGCGTTGGCAAGGATGTGAGGAAAAGGGAACACTCATCCATCTCAGGTGGGACTGCAAATTAGTGCAGCCACTCTGGAAAGCAGTGTGGAGATTCCTTAGAAAACTTGGAATGGATCCACCATTTGACCCTGCTATTCCACTCCTTGGCCTATACCCAAAGGACTTAAAATCAGATTGCCTCAGTGATGCAGCCACATCAATGTTCATAGCTGCTCAATTCACAATAGCTAGGTTATGGAACCAACCTAGATGTCCTTCAATAGATGAATGGATAAAGAAACTGTGTTATATATACACGATGGAATATTACTCAGCCATAAAGAAGAATAAAATTATGGCATTTGCAGGTAAATGGATGGAGTTGGAGAATATCAGGCTAAGTGAGGTTAGCCAATCCCAGAAAACCAAAGGCCGAATGATCTCTCTGATAAAAAGTGGATGATGATACATAATGCAGGGTGTGAGGGACGCAAGAATGGAGGAAGGATGGACTGCATAGAGGGAAGGGAGGGTTGGGGACGGGGTGGGGGGAAGGAAAAATAACAGAATGAGACAGACATCAATACCCTATGTACATGTATGATTAGGCAAATGGTGTGACTCTACTCCGTGCACAACCAGAGAAACAACAGCTGTACCCCATTTGTGTGCAATGAATCAAAATAAATTAAAACAAAAAACACACACACACAAGTTCCAAGAGAAACTCACTGAAAAATTCCAGACAGCAGCAGCGGGGCACTGGACACTGCGTTGGCCCCGGGGACGGGAGCGGGACACTAAGGTGGGGTTGACAAAACACAATGAGACACCACGATGCGCTGGACGCCTGGGACCCCTGCCTGCTGAGGGAGGGGGGCACCACTCAGGGCAACAACGTCCCCAAGACTGACCCCCTCAGTGAGGACTCGAGAGTGTCCAGGGGGACGCGGGGGCTGGAAAAACCGCTTCCAGAAACCTCTGCCCAAACTTTTGCTTTTTCCACTCTAAAAGCAGCCATGAGCACCTACTGCATGCAGTAGAAACCGTGACCTTGAAATGTCAGTCAAGTGCTGACACTGACCAGAAGACCCAGCGGGCGGTCTCAAGAGGACACGCCGGCCAGTCCTGATGGCGGGAGGGCCACAGAGACACGGGAAGCAATTTGCATGAACAAACACTGAGCAGCTACTCCCTGGGCCCAAAGTCCAGCGTCCAACACAGAAGCATCCAGAAGAACAAAATGACCCCGACTCCACCTGCCAAGGGCTCAGCCTAGCACGACAAATAGAAAATGCCCTGTGTCAGGCCCGGGCCCCTGAGCAGATGAGGGGAGGCCGGCGTCCACCGTGGGGAGTCTGGGAGAGCGCCCTGCAGGAGGGAAGACCCGCAGGACCCAGAGAGGGCAGGCGCCCAGCCAGGACGAGCGGCCTAAGGAAAAATGAGCAGGGGCATCCCTGGTGACGCAGAGCCTGCCTAGTTACTGATGCACGAGACACACGGGCCTGGGAAGTGACCACGGGGACACTGAACTGAGGCAGGCACTTTGCAAATGGCCTCGGTCAAACAGGGAAGCGTCTTGGTCCATTTTCTTCTGTTGAAACAAAATACCCGAGAGGCTGTTAACCGTTTAGATCTCCAGCCAGGCACAGTGGCACCACCTGTCATCCCAGCAGCTGGGGAGGCTGAGGCAGGAGGATCGCAAGTTGGAGTCCAGTTTCAGCAACTTAAGAGGCCCTGAGCAACTCGGCGAGACCCTGTCTCTAAATAAACTATAAGAAGGGCTGGGAGGTGGCTCGGTGGGTGAGCACCCCTGGGGTCAATCCCTGGGACCAAAAAAAAAAAAGCCAAATTGGTTGAGATCTTGAACATCCCCAAAGGCGATGTGTCCCAGGCCTGTGGCACTGCGGGAGGTGTGGGACCATGGAGGACGTAAGATGGGTCACTGCGGGCACGTCCCTGAAGCGGGTGTGGGCCTCTGAGGGCAGCAGCCCTGGGCTAGCAGGCTTCCTCCTCGCTCACCCATAGGCTCGGCCTCACCACCGGCCCAAAGCAATGGGCCCTGCCAGCCACCGGGACGGCGACCTCTGAAACTACGAGCCAGAACAAACCTCCCTCCTCACAAGCCGATGACCGCAGATGTCTTGTCAGGCAGTGAAATGCCAGCGAGCGCACTGGGCAGCTCGTGGGGAGCAGGTTCGTCCAGCTCCCGGCTCTGAAGGCCACGTGCACGCCCGGGGCTGCTGCCCTGGCAGGAGCCTTGTCCAAACAGCCTGCCAGCAGGGGGGACGGGGAGGGCACAGGAGACGCCGCCAGGGAGCTTCGGCTCCAGGGTGATTCATCCAGTCCAGCAGCAAGCCCACTGGTCCCTCTTAATGACCTCGTCACCCCTTCCAGGTCCCACACCTCTCAGCACTCCTG
Source organism: Glaucomys volans (assembly GCA_020662805.1). Classification (NCBI taxonomy): domain Eukaryota; kingdom Metazoa; phylum Chordata; class Mammalia; order Rodentia; family Sciuridae; genus Glaucomys; species Glaucomys volans. Next base: position 92,440 of record JAJEJO010004366.1, read on the forward strand.
CCCTGGGGCTGCATGCGAACGGGAGTCTCAGAGGTATTCAAACCACAGCCAGCAGACTGAGACCAGAGGAGGAGAGGCCCCCGGGCAGGGAGGCCCAGAGAGAAAACCTCAGGCAACGCCCTCAGACACTCAGGGTCCCAGCCTCTGCTCAGCCACCAGCTCTGCTCTCTGGACCTTGGCTTCCTTGTCCACCCCTTCCTTGGGGGTAAGGGACAGCACTCACAAAGGGCCAGGCACGGTGCCTGGCACACACGAACACCCACTTAACAGTGTGCAGCTGAAGGAGCTCTGGACAGCTGGGCATGGTGGTGCACGCCTGTCACCCCAGCAGCATGGGAGGCTGAGGCAGGAGGATCGCAAGGTGGAGGCCAGCCTCAGCCACTTAGCAAAGCTTTAAGCAACTTAGTGAGACCCTGTCCCTAAATGAAAAATAAAAAGGGCTGGGGATGTGGCTCAGTGGGTGGGCACCCCTGGGTTCAATCCCTGGTAACCCGCCCCCCAAAAAAGAAGGGAAGGACCGGGCTGGGCAGGAGCCCAGAGGTACAGCCTCTGTCCCCACCTGCACTTGAAGTCTGAACCAGGAGGCCAAACCCAGTCCTGAAGCAGAGCAGGGGAAGAGACTCCCACTGTCCACTGTGGCCTCCAGGCCCTTCCCAGGGACAGGCCTCACCAAGGACTGCCACAAACCCCGGGCACCGACGTTCCTCCAGGGCCAGCGACGTCCCTGAGCACAGGCCTGGCTGCCCAGCCTCAGCTCCAGCAGCGGCCTCAGCTTGACACCGCCACGGGCCTGGGACCATGAGGGAGGCGTGTCTACCTCTTAACACGTCCCTGTCACCAGTGCTGGCCTCCAGTCGCGGAGGGGGGTCCGCTCACCTTCCGAGTCCAGGGCCTGGATCTTCAGCTCCAGGGGCGAGTCCTCCAGGTAGAGCTCGCGGGTGGTGGAGACGATCTGGATGCCGTGGATCAGGTCCACGATGGCGTCACAGCGCAGCACCTGGCCTGTGGCTGGAGGGCCGGAGCGAAGGTCAGCGTGGGACCTCCAGGGTGGCCTCTCTCAGGGCCGAGGGCCAAGGGCAGCAGGGCCAGGGCCCTGGGGAGGAGGGTTGTGGCCCGACCCAAGTTCCTGGACCCCAAAAGCTGCGTGCCAATCAGAAATCAAGGGGAAGAAGTTCCTCTGGGAAACTTCGGAACTGCCCGGCGTGTAACTGCGAAGTGACCTGCGCTAAGCCTCGTGAGCTGGCACCCCAAAGGTGACGATTCTGTTCTGAGGTCCTGCCCTGCAGTTAGGACTAGGGCACTGAGGGTTTGGGGGCTTTACTTAGGCTGATGTCTGTGTCCAGGACGATCAGTTGCACTCAGAGGGGCGTGCGCACGCGCTTTACTTGCTCCACAAACAAGACAGGGGCCGGGGATGTGGCTCAGGGGCAGAGCACCTGCCTCGCAAGCGCAGGGCCCTGGGTTCAACCCCAGCACCGAAAAAAAACCGAAAAAGCATAAATAAGACCCATGATTGGCATTATCCAGAAAATTCTCAAGAGGAAGGACCACAGCACGTGATGCCAGACTATTCAGATCGTCTCCGGGTGCAGGGAAATACCCGCACTGGTCAGTGGTGACAAAGCTGTATGTCCCCACGCAGCAAAAGCCTTACAGGTCCTCATGGCTGGGCTCGGAGGTGTGAGCTGTGGCCCCAGCGACCAGGAAGGCTGAGGGAAGAGGCCAGCCTGGCGACACAGTGAGACCCATCTCCAAAAAAAAAAAAGAATTATATATACTTGCATATTATACATGCAAATCTATCCTAGAGAGGAAACAACCTAAAAGAATCCCAAACTGTTGCCTGAAGAAAACACGTATTTTTACGCAACAGAGAAACACACTCCTGATAACCCTGAATGCCCAGCGCAGGGGAACCTCACAGCAACTCCCTGCTAAGAACATCGCTGGGCACTGAGAGCGAGTCCGGGTAGCGCACTGGTTCCTCGGCATGTGGGGCCACAGGGTCAGCCCCCAGCTCTGCAGAGCAGCTAACAAGGATTATCCCTTAGTAAAATGGAGAATGCCGTGTCCTGGTGGGGGAGGAGTGCATGATAGAAAATTATATTGCTTTCTACTTTCCTATGCCTTTTTTTTTTTTTTTTTTTTTGCGGTGCTGGGGATTGAACCCAGGGCCTGGGCTTGCAAGGCAGGCACTCTACCCACTGAGCTGCATCCCCAGCCCTTGTTTTCTAACTATAGCAGGCCGTCTGGATCCGTGGGTCCTAGATCCACAGACCCAACCAGCCGCGGACAACTACTCAGGGACAAGAACCACACCTGTGCTGAACAGGTGCGGACTTTGCCCTTCTCATCATTCCCTTAAGGAACCAGTCACACGGGCTGACTCTATATTAGGTATTATAAGTGGCTCTAGAATGTTTTCAGAGTGTTCCAGCGAGCCGGGCGTGGTGGGGCACGCCTGTCATCCCAGTGGCTCGGGAGGCTGAGGCAGGAGGATCCCAAGTTCAAGGCCAGCCTCAACAAGTTAGCGAGGCCCGAAGCAACTCAGTGAGACACTGTCTCTAAATAAAATGCAAAATAGGGCTGGGGATGAGGCTCAGTGGCCGAGTGTCCCTGGGTTCTGGGGGTACCAAAAACTAAAGTCTCCGGGCACATGTCTGTAGGTCATATGCAAACGACATTCCCTATAAGGGACTTGAGCACCTGCAGACTTGGATGTCGGAGGGGCTCCTGGAAGTGGTCCTCCAGGGACACTAGGGGACATCTGCATTTTATGGTGAAGAGGTAAATTAAACACAGGCAAGTGGTCGAGTCTGGATCTGGAATGTCCCTTGAAGGCCCCCGTGGTCCCTACCGCAGTGACATTCAGAGGTGGGACTCTCCTGGAGAGTGACCGATTGTGACCACTGGTGTGTTCCTGACTGGACGGACTCTTGGGAGGAGGTGGAAACTGCAGGAGGCGGGGCCTGGCTGGAAGGCAGGTCACAGGGCAGGCACTGAAGGACAGAGTTTTCCCTGGCCCCTTGCTGTTCCTCTCTCCTTCCTGGCTCCCATGAGGTGAGCGGCTTTCTTCCTCCCTGCCACCTGGAGGCCCACAGGCAATGGAGCCAGGAGGACACCGACTGAACCCTCCAAAACTGAGCACCTAAATAAATAAACCTCTTTTCCTCAAGGTTGATTTTCTCAGGTATTTTGTTGCAGTCCCAAAGAGCTAACACAGGAAGAAAAGGTAGTGATCCCCTGCACCGGGCATCCTGATTCATTTTAACCTGACGCCCGTTAAAAGTAAGTGGGGTAACAAATAATAATCTAGAAAATTCGGAAGCCCAGTGTGTAACAGCACTGCCTAAGGAGCAGAGAACAATGTAGATTTCCTGGTCCCAGGCCTCGAGAATTTGGTTCAATGGATATGGGGAGGTACCGGAGTTTGAACTCAGGGTCACTTGATCACTGAGCCACATCCCCAGCCCTATTTTGTATTTTATTTAGAGACAGGGTCTCACTGAGTTGCTTAGGGCCTCGCTAAGTTGCTGAGGCTGGCCTCCAACTTGTGATCCTCCTGTCTCAGCCTCCCAAACTGCTAGGATGAGAGTCGTGCACCCCTGTGCTTGGCATAAATCTGGGATTTTTAACAAGCACCCCAGATCACCTGGATGCACGAAGTCCACAGACTACTAATCACAAAAATACTGGCCAAGCAAAAATATTTTAAGTTCCCCCAATAAAAAATATCCGTGAACTGTCATCCCCAGAGGTGGACGTGGTCTGCCCTCTGCATGACGCGGCTCTCGCGATGGAAGCCAATGCTCAGGTCACTGTCACTAACCAACGTGGAACTAGTAGATTTTTAGAAAAGGCAAGAAAGTAGAGACTTCAGGAAGCCGGAGGGACACAGCACCAGGGGGGCCTCCAGCCTGCATGACTGGCGGTCTCCCTGGGGCGTTTCCCCGTCTCTGGTGGCCAGCAGGGATGGCCCTGTCACTCAAAGCCCTTACTGATGTCCTCTGCGAAGATGATGCTGGTCAGGCGGGCGGGCTGGGTCAGGCGGGCCTGCACCACTGCTTTCTGGGAGCACTGGTGTTCGCCGGGGCCCAGGGGCTCTATGCTGGCCACTTCCGGCCGGGTGGACGACCTGCAGGAAGGAGGTAAGAATTCACTCTCTGGAGCCCGGAAGCCACCCCGTGGCCCCCACCCGGCTCGGTCCTGCTCCAACTGCAGGACAGAGGTGAGCCGTCCCACACCAGCTGCAAAGCCGCCCGGAAAAGGGGGACCCAGCCGGTGTCCCCCCAGTTAGGGCCTCTGCAACCTCAGGGCGTGGGGGACCAGGGCACATGGTCCCCCCCCCCCTGGGCAAACCAAACAGGACGCAGCACCTGGGACAGTCTTGCTAATCAACAGACGTCACTGTCCAGGACCGTCCTCCAGACCCAAGGGGCAGTCGTCGGTCACCTGCAGGCACAGCAGCCGCCCACCCTTGATGGGCACTGACCCCCACAGCGTGCCGCTCTCCTCCATGTGGGTGACAACTGAATTTACATACCAGGCACAGAAGAGATCCGTGACAACGATCTTTATAAAATAGAGCAGACGTCACGACATGCCGCCATTAAAGGTCATTAAAACTTGGGAAGTGCTTATTTGTAGAATTTTCCATTTACTATTTTCTGTGCGAAACTGAAATCAGGGAAGGGGCAGAGAACAAGGGGGCCTCCTGTGGTCCACTCCCGGTAAGAAGGCTGTCCCTGGGGACCCGAGGGGACACGGGTGAGAGAAGGAAGCACTGGGCAGCTCGGCCGCCTGTGGCCAGGCTGGGAGTGCAGCCCGCAGAGCAGCGTCGTCTTCCACCCAGATCGCGACCACGGCTGTCACGACGTCCCCGCACACAGAGCTGACACTTCAGCCACGGTGGACAAAGCCACCACCAAGTGACCCAGAGCCATTTGAGACGACTTCCCATAGAGAGAAGGACAAGGTGACACAACACCGAGAGGGGACAGCTTCGTGGTGTCCCAGCCTCGGCTTCTCATCCCTGACACAGGACACCTGCTGACCGTCCCCAGGTTACAGTGAGATGGGACCCAGACAGTGTCCCTCAGATACGGCACTGCGAGCGCTACGTGAATGTGTGCCGTCTGGGGACAGGTGCCAGGTGGCCTCCAGGTAAACGCCACCGGAGAATTGCACAGAGGTGTCACGGTGCACACGGGGTCAGCGCAAAGGCCCTGAGGTGGGAAGCAGCCAAGCCTGCCCAGCAGGGAGCGCCGCCACGAGGGCGACGGGGACCAGGCAGGGCATGCGCCCTGCAGAGTGGCGCACCCGCCCCCTGGCGCCCCGTCCAACAGCCGCTCACGCAGCGCGGGCACCCGGGGTCTCGTGGCGTCCGCAAGGGCTGCTCCCACTCTCGGCCACGTGCATGCCCCGGAGCACGGAGAGGCGACTTCCCGGCGGCATCAAGTGCACGTGCCAGAGAGGCGCCTCCCTGGCTTCGTCTCCGGGACCAGAGGCACAGGCGGCACCGCCCCGCGCCCAAGGGCGCCGGGGACGCACGGAGCTGCGGCGGGAGCTGAGGACGCGCCAACCTCACCGCTCAGGGAAAAAGCAGCCACCCCAGGCGTGCACGCGGGGTCCTGGGAGAGTGCCCGCGGGTCCTGGGCGCGTGCAGGCGGGGTCCTGGGCGAGCCCACGCGGGGCCCTGGGCGCGTGCACGCGGGGTCCTGGGGTGCATCAGGGACCTGGAGAAGCCCGGGGAGGCCCACAGAGCTTCCCGGGCGGTCAACCGGCAGGGTCCCTCCCAGCCTGACAAGCGTCCACGAGACGCCACGGGAGGGCGTGTGGGGATTCTCAGCATTATCTTTGCAACTTTTCTCTAAGTCTGAAATTATCCCAAAATTTTAAATTAAAAAACAATACGGGGGGGTGGGGAATGAACAATCGGAGCGCAGGATTCTCAGTGCGGTGGCACTGACCTTCGCGACTGCCAGCACTTGGATCTTGAATCTCCCCCAGGTGGCCCTGGGCCTGGAAGGAAGGCAGGTGGTGGGGCTGCCCCATGGGGAGGTGGGCAGTGGGCCCTTCCTCCCTCTTTGCTACCCGGCCACCATGAGGTACCAGGCTCCTCCACCAGGTGCTCCCACCATGGTACACTGTGTCACCACAGAACACAAGGAACAGGCCAGCGGGGGCCTGCGGCCTCCAAAATCATGACCCAAATAAACCACTCCTCTTCTTCAGCTGGTGATCCCAACCATTTCCCCACTGCAACACAAAGTTCACACAGAGACGATCATGGTGGACAGGTGTGATGACATCCATCCAAGCCCACAGTACTCACGACGCCAAGAGGGAACCTTCATTCAGGTGGTGCACACCTGTAATCCGAGCAATTCGGGAGGCTGAGGCAGGAGGATCCCAAGTTCAAGGCCAGGGTCAGCAACACATGAGGCCCTAAGCAACTTAGCAAGACCTTGTCTCAAAGAAATAAAAAGGGTTGGGGATGTGGCTCCATGGTAAAGTGTCCCTGGGATGGATGGATGGATGGATGGATAAATAAGAAGAAAGAGGAGGAGGTGGAGGAGGAGGAGGAGGAGGAGGAGGAGGAAGAGGAGGAGAAGGAAGAAGAGGAGGGAGAGGAGAAGGTAGAGGAGGAGGAGGAGAAGGTAGA
>JAJEJO010004366.1:99503-120605 GCA_020662805.1 Glaucomys volans
GGACACAGGAAATCCCCTGCGCCTTCCACTCAGTTTTGCCGAGACCCTAAGCCCGCTCTGAACGTCGCTCAAGGACACTAGGAGGAACAGCTCACTCCCGGTTTCCTCCCCTGCTCTGGAAAGCGCACGTGAAGCTTCTGGAGTGGCCCTGGAGAGCCAGCATGGGGTCCCCTCAGTGACACAATGGGTGTGGTCAGGTGCCTCCCGGTGTCTCCCAAGCAGGGACCTCAAACAGAGCCCAGGGCAGAGGGCCTGGCTCAGGCTGCCAAGGCCACCGATGCTCCCTCCCACGCCGCCCCCACCTCGGACTGCAGCTGACTGGTCCCCGCCCCCGGGCCTGCTGCCACCGCCTCTTTGATCTCACACACGGTGCAGGACCGGGATCAGCACCAGATCAGCAGGGTAAGGGCCTCAGAGAGCCCCGCGCAGCACAAACAGAACCTGCCACGATTTCATCTTTTGGTTGGGATTGTTTGTAGGTCTGGGAATTGAACCCAGTGCCTTGCTCGTGCCAGGCAAGGGACCCCAGACAGGGTCTCGCAGTCGCCCCGGCTGGCCTTGAACTGGCGATCCTCCTGCCTCAGCCTCCCATGTCACTGGGATGACAGGCGCGTGCCACGGAGCCTGGCCACGTTTTTATTTCCTAATTGCCATGCCCAAAACAAATAATAAGGTGAAACTGACTTAACGGACTTTGGTTTTTAGAAGTTTCAGGTCCACGACCAAAGTGAGCAGCGACTATAGATCTCACTCCTTCCCTGCATCCCCCAGACCCTCCCATGACCTCAGCCCATCCGGAGAGGCTCGGCTGCCACATGGACGATCCTCCTCTCACCTCACCGTCACTCAAGCCCACGGTTCATTTCAGGGTCACCCTGGTGCTGTACCTCCTGTGATCTGGGCAGACGTGCAATGACACATGTCCATCATCAGCGTCTCAGAGATTGGTGGTGCTGCCCTCAAAACCTCTGGGCTCTGCCTATTTGTCCAGATCTCGATTAAAACGTCAACATATTTCAAAAAGTAAACAGGTTTTAAATGCCTATAACCCCAGTGACTCGGGAGGCTGAGGCAGGAGAATAGCAAGTTGGAGGCCAGCCTCAGCAATTCAGCGAGACTCAATCTCAAACAATGGAAGGGGCTGGCTGGGGGTGTCCGTCAGGGGTAGAGCACCCCTGGGTCCAATCCCCAGTACGGGGTGGGTGGGGAAGAGTTCACAGGTTTCAAGTCAGAGATGGTGGCACGTGCTTACTGTCCCAGCCACTGGGAGGCTGAGGCAGGAGGATCGCTTAGGCCCAGGAGCTCAAGGCCAGGCTGGACAAGAGTTAAAAAAGAGAAGTTATCAGGGGCCAGGGCTCAGCGGCAGGCAGAGCGCTGGCCCAGCACTCGCGAGGCCCCGGGTTCCATCCTCAGCACCGCAGAGAAATAAACGAATGGGAAATGAGGAAGATTCACACCTAACACGATGTTCAGAAAACACTTCTCAGGCTTCTGACACGAGAGGACGACAGTCAGACTCACCGTTGGCCTTCCAGGGACAGACGAAAACCAAGTCGGTGAGAGCGGCCGCTCTCGATACGACACTGGTCAACCCACCCCACGGGAGCCCAGGACGCTGTCACCCGGGCAGTCTCAAGCCTCCGTCCCTTTGGGCGACTCTGACAAGATTTCACTAACGGGGGGCTTGCAAACAGCAGCTCCCCCTGCTTGGGATGCTGGAGGCTGCAAGTCCACGATCAAGGACCCGGGGAGCTCGGGGCCAGCTTACGAGGGCCACACTGGGCTCAGGACTCCTCCCTCAGCCTGGCCCCCTGCCCCGGCCCCATTCCTAACATGGCACCATGGTGGGGGCTTCACCAAAGCCGTGGGCGGGGCGGGGCTGCAGGCGGACACTGCTTCCCATTCTCGAAGGTCCCAGTCCCAGCCTGGCCCCTGTGAGGTCCTCCCCCCAACCCGCCAGCAAAGGAGATGACAGGGCCTCTGCTAGAAGCCTCCCACCTCCACACTCAGGTGTGGAGGGAAAGGTGTGGGATTCTCCAGATAAATACACCCGGCCACAGTGGCGTGCACCTATAATCCCAGCAACTTGGGAGGCCGAGATAGGAGGATCACAAGTTGGAGGTCAGCCTCAGCAACTTAGCAAGGCCCTAAGCAACACAGTGAGACCCTGTCTCTAAAAAAAAAAAAAAAAAAAGGGGGGGGGGCTGGGGAGGTGGTTCAGGGGTTGAGCACCCCTGGGTTCAATCCGTGGTACCCACCCTGCCAGAAAACCTCCCCCTAAGAGTGGATGTAACTTAGAACTGCCGTTACACCCACATCCTACATCCACCAGGAAACTGGGACTGGTTACAGGCATTCCAGGCCAGCAGCAGGGGGCTGCTGGAGTGCCCTCCTGGCCACACAGAAATGCCGTGATGTCCATGGGCTGCCGCAGGCCCTCAGGTGGCCCTGGAGACACAGCCTGGCTCGCTGCTGGGCTGGGAATGGAAGAGCAATTCAGGAAGCCTCCTGCTTCCAGAGTCTCGCCTTCCCGCAGGGGGGGTGAGCCATTTGTCACAGTTAATCAACCTGAGCAGGCGGGAGAGACAGGGAGTGCAGGAGGAGATAAGAGAGGACCAGGCGGGAGGAGCTCACTTCTGGAGAGCACAGACACCCAGGGACGACTTTTTGTTATTAAAAATAAAAGTGTGCTAGGGAAGCCTGATGTTTAATTTTATGCGTCACCTTCACCGAGCCCCAGGCTGGCAGAATAGTCAGGTGTCACTCTGAGCTTTTCTGTGTTTGTTGTTTTTTTGTTGGGGGTTTTCTTGGAGAAGGTCAGCATTACATCAGTGGGTTGAATAATGCTAGTCGCCCTCCCCAATGTGGTGGGCCTCGTCCAATCAGTTGAGGGCCTGAAGAAGCCAAAAAGCTGAACAAGAGAGAATCCACGCCCTCTGCTGACGCTTCAAGCTGGGATAGCAGCGTCCTGCCTTCAGACTCAAACAGAAACCGGGGCTCCTCCTGGATCCCAAGTCTGTTGCGCTCAGACAAAAGGAACACCACCAGCTTCTCAGGCCTCCACCCAACGGCAGATCTTGGGTCTTACAGGCCTCCACGATCACGTGAGCCAATTCCAACTCTTAGCAGGAACTCTCCATCTCTCTGTTCCTTATCTCATCACATGACAGAGCTCGTCAACAGACACACACAACCCAGGTCTCATGGAAGAGAGACGGGTCCCCTCGACTCCCCTGGGTTCCATCCTAATAAGCCCTCGTGAACTGCAAACGTGCTGAGTAGGAATCCACTTCACAGGACCAAGGCGCCAACAGCGAGGCTCAGCCCCACCACCCCGAGGGACCCAGGTCATTCCCGTTGGCCTATGGGGACGCAAAAACCTTGACCGCAAAGCCCATCTTATAACAAATGTGCGGACTCTTTCCTGTGATGGACTGAAAACTGCATTAAAAGTGAAGAGCAGAAAGTCTGGGTGCTCCTGAACCCCGGTTAGGTAGAAAGATCCTCAGTCAAAACCCCCGTAACTCAGGGACCCTCCCTCCGCGAGAGAGGTCTGCAGGCATTGGCAGCCTCTTACTTCTGCTTCTCCAGAAAGCTCTCTGCTCACGGGGAGCAGGGAGGAGGTGAGGAGGGGGCTGCGCAGCACGCCCCCCACTAGTGGGACTCCCACCCTGAGTTCACACAGCCCTCCAGCAGCCCTGCGAGGGGAAACCAAACGGAGGCTCAGAGAGGGTGATCATCTGTCAAAAAGCTGCACAGCTTTAAGGGGCAGCACTAGGGATGAGACCCGTCCTGGTGACGGTGACGGGGGAAGAAAGCCAAGTCCCCCACCCGGCTGGGCCTCCCAGCCCAACTCTCTCATAAGCTGCCATTTTCCGGTGTTTCTGCAAAACAAGGACAGAATGACCTGGGCGTGGACACCCCACTGCAGGTACCAGACAGTCCTGACCGAGGGGAGGAGCCCGGGACCGAGGGGCCACCCAGCGCGCGGCCAGTAGGCTGAGCTGCTGATGTCCTGCTCTTAGAGATGGCAGGCCTGCCACCTCCCGCCTGGTGCATCCGGACACAGCTCACGTCCCGCCAAAGGGACAGCCCAGCCCCGCGCGGCCTTCCTGCCAAGAGCCTCCTGCTGGCCCGGTGGAGTGCACGGCCACCCCCAGGAAGGGTGTCGCCGCCTCCTGCAGGCACCCGAAGTTCTCCCTGGGGGCCCCACACCCACCCCACACGCCACTCACCACACCCTCGGGCGGTGACAGACAGGCTGTCAGGAAGGGCGCCCTGCCTTCGCCTGGGACGTGGCTGCAGTGTGGTGAGCAGCACCTGGGGACAGCGTGGCCCCTCCATTCTGTCATCCGTTGACACGGGCAGGAAGAGGAAGTCGGGACAGAGGGGGCTGCCGCCCAGTCCTGTGTGACCCTGAGCTGCCCACTGAACCTCTCTGGGCCTCCACGTCCTCAGCTGCGCCACGGGATTGAAAGGTGGTATCTGACTGCAGAGGACACGGGGCGTCCGTGAATTAAGGAGCAGAGGCTGCTGTCCAGGAAGATGGAGGGGCTCCCAGCGAGGGGCCCGCGGTTCCCCCACGCCCAGCACGGCTCTGACTCTTCAGAGACAGGAGGGGCTGCAGGTCCCTCCCCGCTGATGGGGCTGCCTGCTCTCCTGGCTGAACACAGCCCGACCCCAGCCTCAGGGCCTTCCTCCTGGGCCTCCCGCTGAGCCTCAACCACCTGGGAAGAGCCTGCTGCCAGGCCTGCCCTCTGCTCCGAAGCCCTGCCCTCCCTCCCAGCCTCCCCACCTCCGTCCCTGCACAGCTTCCCTGCCTGCCACCCTGGTGGCTCACAGCACAGGGCAACTCCTCCCAGACCTTCCCAGACCTGCCCAGACCCTCCTCTCAGCTCCCACAGCACCTCTGGTCCTCCTGGGGGTCTCTAGCGCGCTCCTTTATTGAATCCCTGTGAGTGAGCTTTCCCACACTGTGACAAATCAGCTGAGAAAACCAACTTAGAAAGAGGAAAGGTTTATCTGGACTCAAGGTTTTGGAGGTTTCAGTCCATGTCAGCTGGCTCTGTGGTTTTAGGGCCTATGGGACAGTGGAACACCTGGCAGGAGCACGCGGGGAGACAAAGCCACTCATCTCGTGGCAGCAGGAGAAAGAGGAGGAGGGTCCCCAAAGCCCCTTGGAGGACACATCCTCAGTGACCTAACTTACTCCCGCTCGGCTCCGCCTCTTAACGGTCCCACCACTTCCCAAGGGCACCACAGGCTAGAGGCCAACCCTCCAGCACAGGGGCCTCCAGGGGACTTTTAAAATCCAGAGAGTAATAATCCTGGGGTCACCTGTGAGGCTCCAGGTGTTATTCCGGGTGAGGGAGAGACAGGACACACATAAACCACAGGAATCACTTAATTTCAAAGGGAGGAGAATAAACTAGAGGAGTGAATCTGGGCCCGGGTCGACCCCCGTGAAGCCGGGCAGGGACGGTCCCCCTTCCAGCAGGGTGGCTGGAGGAAGCCTCAACAGAGCGTATCGTGTCCTTGAAGGAGAGGCAGGACCAGGCTCGCTGTGAAAATGGGGCTGGGGTCTTCTTTCTACTAAGTAGCTACTTCTGCGAGTCTCTTTTTAAAGCACTAAGCCAACCTTGCATTTCTGGGATAAATACATCATCCTGCGTACATTTCTCTGGAAAATGGAAAAACCCCAACACAGTGAGGCCTGAGAAAAAGGAAGCCACACGCTGGTGTCCTTCCCAGGGACAGAGCAGCCCCTAGCAAGGAGGCCAGGCATGGATCCTTCCCCAGATATGTCCTTTCCCGGTGACAGAACCGTGGAACCTGAAGGGAAGGAGATCCACACTGAACCCTCCGTTCTTCTCCAAGTAAAAATATTACCTGGTAAGAACAGATTTTAAATCCCCACAGACCTGCTTCCTGAGTGCCCAGGCTCTACGCTCTCCAGACCAGCCCCCGAAATCACCCCAACAAACCCAGTCACGGAACAAAGGCTTGATTTCCACCAGGAAAGTGGGTCCACCGGCACCACTCCACCCCTGCATCCCCATTCCTGAATAAACAGCTGAGATGCCCCGTGAGGTCTGCATCTTGCCCTGGCTTTTTGTGCTTCCCTAGTATTCTGGAAGGGATGTGGGGCTGGGCGGCTGTGCTTTTCGTCTCCCTGCCAAGCTCTGGTCCCAATTTGCTGTCTGTGTGGTGCTGGGCTTGTAAAAATGAGTCAGGGGCGGGCACAGTGGCACACACCTGGAATTCCAGCTACATGGGAGGCTGAGGCTGGAGGACCAGAAATCCAAGGCCAGCCTCGGCAACCTCACAAGACCATGTGAGGCTGGGCCAGGCAGCTCAGGGGTAGAGTTCAGAAGAAAGAAAAAAGTCACTCCTCCTCTTTCTCCTGGAATCGTGCGTGGGCTTGGCGGGGGGCTTCTGCAAGTGTCTCACAGAGGGCACGGGGGAGGCCGGCTGGGCCCGGAGTTTTCTTTGGGAGGCTTTTAATTACAAATTCAGCAAGACCAATATACCAAGTGCTGCAGAAGCCACCGCAGGCTGCACCCCTTCTGCAAGGTTTTCAGAGACACCCCAGAAGTTACACCCAGTCAGCAGGGAGTCAGCAGGGAGGCCGAGTGAGGAGGCTGTCATGTGGCCGTCACGAGGCCACGTGGCCTCCTCTTCCCTCCATGTCCTCCGTGATCACAGCAGCTTCCCTGTCGGTCCCAGGGCCTTTATATTCCTTCCTGCCACCAAAACAGCTCAGTGGACATGTCGGCCAGCAGGGGAAACCCTGACTCCCGAGCGTCACCGCTCCCGGGGGGACGCACGCGGGGCTCCGCCTGCCCAGCGCCACCCTCCTCTTGCGGTAACAGCCTCTAGCTTTCTGGGGGGCTGGTCTGCACTGGTGTGAATGGCTGCGTCCCCCAGAGTTCCCATGGTGAAATCCTCACCCCCAGACTGAGGATGAGGAGGGATTCGGAGCTGGGGGGGGCTGGACGAATCCGACACCCTTGCCAGGGCGTCCTCGTCCTCCCCACTGAGGACGTCGGCGGTGTGCAGCAGGAGGGGCTGGCCCTGGGCCGCACTGGGATACCCCGGCCTCCGGCCTCCAGCCTCCAGCCGTCGTGAGCACCTGTTCTGTGCTGCTCTGTTGGGCATCAGGGACGGACAGGGACCCTGCCCCACGCTCAGGCCACGAGGCTCCAGAGAGCTCAGGCCTGGGACACGGGCAGGCCCACTGCCAGGACCTGGCCAACCACAGCCACACTAACCCCCGCACAGGGGTGGGGACGTTGCATCCAGGCCACGCCCAGCGAGAGCAGACGCTGCGGCTCGTGTCCAGCCAGAGGGACACCTGGGAGCTGCTGGGCTCAAATGGCCTCTTGCTCCCCTAAAAAGAGGCTCTGGCCAGAGTCAGGACGCAGGTGTGAAGCACCAAGAGCTGGCGACATCGCACGCGCCCCTACAGCTCAGAGGCCTGCACACGCTCTCCTGGGCGTTTCCCTGTCAGGAGCCAAAACAACAGGCCCGTGTCTCGCCAGCCCATTGTGGCTTCCTGTCACACACATCACACACACATCAGAGGACTCTGGAGAGGAGGCCCCGCTCCCCTGGGCTGCCCTCCTTAAGACCTGCAGGTTGATTTCATTTGGACCGCGGGTATGAGACTGGAAACCACCAACTGCAAGGGTCATTTATTATGTGCTTATCATGTGTCAAGCACAGAGTGAAGCACAAGGAATATTTCGTTTGCCTCCAACAATCCTATTTACAAGCCCCAGGTGGCCGGGCATGGTGGCGCACACCTGTCATCCCAGCAGCTCGGGAGGCTGAGGCAGGAGGATCGCAAGATGGAGGCCAGCCTCAGTAACTTATCAAGGCCCTACGCAACTCAGTGAGACCCTGTCTCTAAATGAAATATAAAAGGGCTGGGGGTGTGGCTCAGTGGGCGAGCAGCCCTGGGTTCAGTCACTGGTACCAAAAATCCAACAAACCAGGCGATACGTGAGGACACCTCTACAGTAACGCCCAGTAACCTGCCAAGGCCATGCCCAGCTCAGGCTTCGACATAGCCCTGCTCCTTGCACTGGGGCACAGAGGTTTTGGGGGGATTTTGTCGTTTTGTTCTTCAGTAGGGGGCACAGAGCTCAGAAGGGAGCCGAGGGTCTCCCACTCCGACCCAGAGTGCGCACAGGAGGGGCTGGGCTCCCAGAGCCTCCACCTGAATCAGCCCCACCTCCGAGTGAGTCCCTAATGACACAGCCCTCAAAGTGTCACTCGTTTCCTTAAAGACCCCACTGAAGGAAAACGAGTGATCCAACCAGAAGCCGAGAAGCAAAGGCACCTCTCTTCACACACCCCAGGACTGGCCGCGGTTCCGGCGACCTCGGGGTTTCGACCAAGGCGGGTCAGCCGCTGGCCCTGCGAGGCTCCATCTGCAGAGTGGGTGGCCGCTCCTACCAAAGGGGTTTCGTGCTTTCATTTTTTTGTTCATTTGCTTCTTTTTTAGGATCAAACAAGAAATCACGTGCAAAGGGACTGAAAGAAAAATTGGTTCTGGCCACACACACACGCACACACACACAGAGACACACACATACACACACAGAGACACACACACACACACACACACAGAGACACACACGCACACACAGGGAGGGGGCGAGGCACACTGGAAGCCCCGCCTCTGGTCCCGCGGTGTCTGGCTGGCAGGCCACTGGGGGACACCAGCCCTTCCCCACTGTTCTGGTTTGGATCCCAAATGTGCCGAAAAGGTCACTGCTGGAGGCTTGGGCGCCAGCCATGGCATCAGGGGAGGATGCAGACCCCTCAGGAGGAGGAGGAGGCTGGACACGCACAGCTCACTGGGAACGTGGCCTTGAAAGGGACACTGGAGCCCAGGCCCTTCCCACCCTCTTTGCGGGGTGCAGGCCTCTGCCCTGAACCTCCTGCCATCACCGTTTCCTCTCCAGAGGTCCAGCAGAGCCCGGGGACCTGGACCCCAACCTCTTAGACCATGAGCCACAAGAAACTTTCCTGCCTGTAAGTGTGTGCGTCTCAGGTCTTTTGTGACAGTGACAGAAAGCTGACTAACAAGCCCGTCTCTCAGCCACCCGCCTCCGTCCAGTCACAGCCGAGGGGCACACACATCTTATTTTTCTTTTAAGTTGATTATTCTTTACTAAAAAAAAGCACTTTAAAGGGAAATATTACAGGGTGTAGACGGACAACTCATATGGCTCAGCAGACGTCCAGATGCACCCAAACGGCCTTATCAAGACTCTGGGGACACTTAAAAGTCTGACTCCTTTCACGAGACAGACAAATGTTGAAAAGCCTTCACGAAAGCAGGGCGGGGGGTGCCGGGGGCGGCGTGGGAGCGAACGGGCCGGGGCAGCGAGGGCGGAGCTGCAGTTTTGCAAGATGCAAAGGGCTCCGAGATGGACAGCGGCGACTGTCCCACCACCATGCCCCTGTGCTTCCTGCCGCTGACCTGGCCGCCTCCCTGCAAGTGGCCAAGGTGGGGAATTTTACATCATTTAAAATAAAAGGGAGAAAAGCAAACAGCACGCTGACCCTGGGGGAAAACTGGGCTCAGGAAGTCTGAGCGCCTGGGCGGGGCTGGCTGGAGGCAGAGCCCCTGGGGAGCACGGAGGCCCCGGCTGCACCCCGCGCTGCAAAAATAAGAAAGAACAAACTTGGAGAGACGGCTCTCTGCGCCTGCGCCCTGGGGCCCCGCCTCTGAAGCGCACTTGCAAGTGCGCCCTTCAGGGAAACAGAAGCTGGCCAGGGGCCAGGAACCCGGGCGCGGGAAGGTCAGGCCAGAGAGCCACAGAAGAGAGAAGTGGGAGTCGTGCAAAGGAGGAGGCCGGCGGGGGCGCGTTAAGGGCCGCCCGGTCCACCTGCAGGGCTCAGCCCCTGGGGGAGCAGAGGCAGATGTGCAAAGCGGAAGTCACCTCCGGGGGCTGCCACACCCTGGCAGAACAGGGACCCACAAAGCACGCAGGAAGAAAACAGCCCGGGCTCCCCGTCACTGGCCAAGACCTCCCTCCTGCGTCCAGAGGGGAAGTGGGCACGATGGCCCAGCCCTCCAGGCCCAGGGTGCAGGGGAACATCAAGGCCCAGAAACCCCCCTGTCCATGCCCCCAACATCTGACCCGGCAACCTCTTCCTGCCTCCTAACCAAAGCCCACAAGGCCCGCCGTGGCCCGGGCCTGCCCGCCTCTAACCTCACCTCCTGACACTCTGACCTCACCAAACTGACTTCCTTTCTGCTCTTCCAGTAAGCTCGGCACCGCCCCAGGGCCTTTGCACTGGCCATGAAAGGCTCTGCCTCTCCCGCTGCCCTCGTGCGCTGTCCAGACATGCGCAGCACTGCGTCCCTGGGCTTCATCTTGCTTAAAGGTGACTCCCACCACCAACTACGCATTCCTACAGTGCAGGACATCCACCGCTCCTTCTGTCACATCCTTAGGACCCAGGGCAGGGCCAGTCAGGGTGAGTGCAGCCCCTGGTTAAGTGACTGTCTGGCTCTCACCCGTGGACCAGGACCCAGGCTGAGTGTGTGCACGGCCTGGGCCCCACCCTCTGGCTGCCGGGAGTTGCCACCCCAGGACACACAGGTGGGCACACAGCAGACTGCAGTGTGTGATTCTAAGACCAAACTCAGGGTCCTGCAGGTGCTGGACAAGTACTCTGCCACTGAGCTAAATCCCAACCCTATAATGTCACTTTGTATGGGTGCAGTGGCGCACGCCTGTCATCCCAGGGGCTCCAGAGGCTGAGGCAGGAGGATCACAAGTTGAAGACCAACCTCAGCCACTTAGTGAGGCCCTAAGCCACTCAGTGAGACCCTGTCTCTAAATAAAATATAAAAAGGGCTGGGGGTGTGGCTCAGTGGTTAAGCGCCCTTGGGTTCAATCCCTGGTACCCCCTCCCCCAAATAGGATACTTTTAAAAGGCACTAATGAAATGTACTTTGTGAATCGCCTTCAATGACACAAAATAGATAAAAAGAATCAGGAACCTGTTATGCAACTAGCGAGTCTGGCTGGGTGCAACTGGAAGGATCAGCTAGTCTGGCACATTAGCCTGAGGCTGCGTCCCTGGTCTGATGGGGGGGCAGGGAGGCCTCCCAGTGGCTTCCACACCAGCTCGGTCTCTACTGGACCTGACTCCGCAGCCATCACTTCCCTCTGTGAATCTCAGACTTTCCCTGCTGAAATGCAGGCAGTTTAGACTCCATGGCCCCTATAACTCCCCTGGTCCTGAAACTGCCCAATTATCTGACGGTACGAATCAAAAAAACAGGGAGAGTGAGCCTTGAAGCTCCGAGGTGCTGTGGTTTCCGCGCCCTTGGAGCTCTGCAGCAGATTCAAAGGACGAGCACAGGGTGCCCCAAGGTCTGGCAGGGTTTTAATTTTCTTTGTTTTTCATCTGTGAGACTTTGCAATGAACTCCTTGGATAAAGAGGATGTCGCCTCCCAGGGCGAGGTGACTGCAGAAATAGACCCATCTGCCAGCCAGTCCCCAAATCCTCGGAACCAAAGTGACGGGACTACACTCCCAACTACAGGACTGAGAACACGACGTCTTCAGTGCTTGACTGACAGAGCATCTTCCCGGGAGGTGAAGGAAGGAGAACCCCCAACCCTCCGAGATGACACAGGATAAGCACTCACACATCTGCAGCGAACACCGAGGATCAGACACGCCAGATTCCCAGGTGCTTAGCACTCCTCTGATACATCAGAGATTAGAAATGCTTTTCCCCTTCCTCCAACCAAGGAAATTAAAATCTGCCAACATCCATCAGCTCCTCTCAGGCGGGCGGGAAAAAAGAAAAAGAAAAGGGTTGTTATTTTAGAAAAAAAAAAAAAATAGAGCTACAGACTCTCACAGGAAGTGGCTACAAATCTATCCAAAGGGATCCGCTGGAGGCAGCTGTTTTTCCTGAGCGGCTTCCATACATCCACAGAACGGAGAGCTCAACAGGAGAAGGAGCGAGTTTGGGCTCCCAAGCAGTAACTGACAGCTCGTCTTCCCACACAAGACAAGGCCCCAGACGGGGGCGTCAGGGAAACGGAAAGCTCAAGTTCAGCCAGATCTAAAGCACTAAATCCAAATGCAAGGGACTGACTGATCGAGCACGTTCTTATTTCAGGAGTCTGACTTCCCAAAGGGAGAGGCAAGGTGAAGGCAACCCAGGGAGCCAGCCTGGGCTCTGGGTTGAGTCATCATAGCCATGACTCATATTCAAAGAGGCTGGGCTGGGGGGTGGCTCAGTGGCAGAGCACTCGCCTGGCACCTGTGGGGCCCTGGGTTCGATTCTCAGCACCACATTAAAAAAAATAAAATAAAGTCACACAATTTGGTTCTGCAAAATTGCCTCAACCTTGCCCCAGTCTTGAAAGAGAAAAACGAAATATATCTGGGGGGGGGGGGAGGCGAGCGGAACTACCTCCTTTTCCTCTCCAGCAAGACCAGGAGCTTTGTCAAGGGTGTGCCCTGGACACCCCCCCACAGTCCTGCCTGCTAAGAGGAGCTCCCTTCTTCCCCATCTGCAGTCTGCAAAACCAAGGGCTGTGGGTCATCAAGGCACGCTCCCTTCAGTGGGCAACCTAAGGTGGGCCCCCCACCAGTCCCCTCCTCCCATTCCTCATCTGTAAAATGGACCCCTCGGGCCTCCTGTCTGATCAAAGGCTCATGTCCCGCCCAAAGTGGCTCACAAGGTATGACTCCCAAGGGCGCCTTCCACGCTTCTCCATAAACCCCATCCCCATGCCAGTCTGGCCCCAGGGGTGAGTCTCCTGTCAGTAGGCGAAACTCCAGACCCTGGATAGGAGACCAAGAGTCCTGGACATGAGCGAGAGCGAGAGTGAGACCCCAGGCCCAGCAGCGAAGCCAGAATTAAAGGTGATGGGGTCCAATGGAGGAAATGGGGGCCAGTTTGGATCCGGGAAGTTGGAGATCACCCCTGGGAGATTGCAATGTCACTGTCTCCAGAGCCCTGGGATCACCAAGGTCACCTGCCTATGCTAGCCCTCCCCAAAGCTGCAGGCAGGGACTTGCTAACTGACGCCCCCGGGGCTGCTCCCTACGCATCACTCGGCATCTCCTGGCCTAGTCACCTCGGCGGGAAGGAGAGAGGTGGGGGGACAGCAGGAGAACCAGGGAGACTCTCATCTATGGAAGATGCAGGGCGCTCTCACTTCTTGGG
The DNA here is from genome assembly GCA_020662805.1 of Glaucomys volans. Classification (NCBI taxonomy): domain Eukaryota; kingdom Metazoa; phylum Chordata; class Mammalia; order Rodentia; family Sciuridae; genus Glaucomys; species Glaucomys volans. Next base: position 112,723 of record JAJEJO010004366.1, read on the forward strand.
ATTCCAGACCCCAGCCATGGCCCCTCTCCCTCCCGGGAGAAGGCTGTGTCACCAACTTTAAATAAAACCTGCTTCACGGGCTTGCTCGGGGAGCTTCCCCATGTCCAAACTTCAACATCTGAGGAAGGAAAACTCATCACCCATAACTAGCGGGGCTGTGTCTGGAGGTCCCACCGAGGTCAGCTTCTCCCTGGGCACCCGCATCTGCTTGAGGGGCATCTGTCCGTCTCTTTCTTTCTGGAGGGCAAAATGGGCACCCAAGGGCTACTTAAACACAGCTGACGCGACCGCCACCCTTCAAGACTCGGGTGGGAGGGTCCCAGCCCTGCAGCTCCCGTCAGCTCCCGATCGATCACCTGCTCTGGGCAGAGCAGGCGTGCTGGGCCCTGCCCAAGCCGTTTCCTACTTCTCTGTCCAGCCTGGAGGGCAACTAGCATCGCAACACAGTGTCCCTTGTCCTGATCTATCTTGGATGCGCAGATGTGGAGGAAGGGTTGGAACAATTGTGGGGTCTCTGGCCCAGGGTACTCTCCTGGGGTGGGCCCCAAAGTTTCCTTCTCCAGACCCCCTCCCGACCGCCCTTAGGGGTGTCCAGGGTCATCGGTTGGCGAATGGCACTGAGGGAAAGCGCCAACTACCTTTGCCTCCATATGGGCTGCACCACACTCCCCGCTGTCCATCCCTCCTGGATGCTCCCCCTCCCTCCAGATCAGACATTTGCAATTCAGCCTGTAGGACTAAGAGAAGGACCTGGATGACTAGTGAGGAAATGCCCAGGTTCACTCGTCCATCTAGAATCTCCCATTACTGTCCCTGTGCTCACTCGTTCTCTCCAAGCTGCAAGAGGGAGGCATTCAAAATCAACCCGGCCGGAGAGACCCTGGAGAACAGGGCGTCATACCCCCAACCACCAGTAGGTGTCCCCTCACCCTCCGGAGATTCCTTTAGTCTCCAGGGCAAAAAAATAGGCAAACAATGTGCAACCCAAAATGTTGTGGGTTTGTTCATAATCAGGAGCTCCCAGTGGCAGGGAGGAAAGCAGTGACGTCCTTAAGTCGGAATCCTCCAAGGGTCTCTGGCACAGGACAAGCTGGGACCCTAGTACTTTGCCAAAGGAGGCCAGAAATAACTTTGGCAACACCGGGAGGTGAGAGGCCGGTGTTCTGCACCGTAGCGAAGCTCAACGTTGGGAGACGTCCCTGATAAAATGGACACTTGGAAGCCGGGCGTGGTGGCGCACGCCTGTAATCCAAGCGACTTGGGAGGCTGAGTCAGGAGGATTGTGAGTTCAAAGCCAGCCTCAGCAACTTAGCGAGGCCCTAAGCAACTCAGTGAGACCCTGTCTCTAATAAAATACAAAATAGGGCTGGGGATGTGGCTCAGTGGCCGAGTGTCCCTGAGTTCAATCCCTGGTTCCAAAAAAAAAAAAAAAAAAAATGCTTATTAAAATGGACACTTGGCTCCGGCCCTCGGCGCCCGAGGTCTATTTCTTCTTCCTCTCACTCAGATGGAGCGTCCCTGTGAACAGCACTGCCGGGCTCACACTAACCTACACACTGGGAAATCACAGACGATCGGGAAAAGTGCCTTCATGTGTCATGGGGCCTGGCCTCAATACTCTGTCTTGGGAGGAGAAAACCTTAAGGAATCACCTACTAAGGGAGAGAAATCAAGGGGACCCCCCCACACACACACATACACAACTTAAAACTGACAAGAATAAATTTAGAGAGATTTGCAGAGGATCCAAATAGATATCTTGAGATGTCTCAGAACTTATACCAGGTATTTGGCTTTTCACCTGGAAAGATCATGCTATTGCTTAACCATCTAGAGCACGGCCCGTTCCCAGAACCCAGCCTACCTGGGATTCAGACAGTGAGCAGGCTGCCTGGGAATTATTACGTGAGCCCCTCAGGCAAGTCCTGCTATTTTCATGGAGAGACTCAGGGAGGCAATAAGAAAATACTCCACCCTGGGTCCTGAATCCACAGAGGGCCCCCGACTTTCAAAGGATAAGTTTCTCATTCATTCAGCCCCAAACATTTGGAGGAAATTATAAAAATTGGCATATGGCCCTGATCAACCCCTAGATAATGTCCTCCAGCTTGCATCTTCCATTTTTTTTTTATAATAGAGATCTAGAGGAAAAGAAAGGGAGCATAAAGACAAAAAAAGGGGGGGCTCATTCAAGATCATTCAGAACCTCAAACTGCAGAAACTTTCAACAGCCCATGCAATACACCCATTTTAAGAGTTCAAAAGCCAAATGGGGACTGACACCTGGTCCAGCACCTCAGAATAACTAATGAAGCAGTCGTCCCCCCCACCCTCTACTTCCTGATCCACATACTCTCTATCTGGGATTCCAGCTGCTGCGGCGGGGTTTACTGTGTTGGGGTTAAGAGAGGCCTCTGTCTGGATACCTATCAATCGCAATGTCTGTTTACCTTTAAGGAAACAGTGGATCTCAACTGCTCTGGACAGTGTTGCCCCAAGGATTTAGAGATGGCCCTCACCTGTTCCGACAAACCCTAGCTAAGGACTTAGCAAAATTCTGTGCCCCCACATAGGAGGAATGTCAAAGGCCATTGCAGAGCTCCTGAGCTTCTCGGCTGATAGGGGTTCTAAGACCTCAAAGAAGAAAGCTCAATTATGCCATCAACATTTAGGACTGCAACTGTCTCAAGGAACCCTAGGACAGGGAAGAGCAACTCCCAGAGGACACGTCCTCTGCCCCAGACCATAAGGCAACTCAGAGGCTTCCTAGGGGTAACTGCAGGCCTTGGATTCCTGGGTGTGGGGAATTGGCTGAGCCTCTCATGGCCTCCTTAAAACTCTCTACACCACGGGCGAACGGCCCTGACATGGGATCCAGAACATACTGAAGGTCTCAAGACAGCAAAAAGGCACCTTACCTCAAGCCCCTGTCCTCAGCCTACCTCTGGAGCAAGATTTAACCTGCTTGTCACTGGGATGAAAATAACCCTAAAAATAGTCACCCAGAAACACTGGGTAGGCAGCCATGGACAAACCAGCTCAAAGGCCAATGGCATATCTCAGTAAGGAGCTCAGCATGGTAGCTTCATTCTCGAAAGTAATGGAAATAAGTTCTCAGAATTTTTGACATCCAAACCTGTCTACTCATCAGCTGGAAAGAAAGGTTAAAACTCCCTAGGCGGGGGGTTTCCGCTCAAAACAGCAATTTCCTCCCAGAACTCAGTGGAGGCTTACATTGAAATGTAAATGGAAGCAGCCTGCAGGCTCAGAGGGAGACCAGTCTCAGAGCCAAGGGCAGGAAGGGGTTGGGGGGAGCCTTTTACCTGAACTCACAGGAACCTAAGCCAAAAAGTAAATTGCATGGTGCTTTACTAAAATGATTAATGGCCCTGTCATTTTTTCCAGGACTCTCATTTCTTCCTTATTCTATATTTTTTGAGCTCAAGATTTTAATGTTTTTCTGATCAGTCCTATTTTTATTCAACTAGAGTTTTGGAACATCTGTTACACTGCAACGGAGAGTCACCTATAAAAAGCTAAAAAGGACTTTGCCTTTGTGCTGCATGCATGTTGTGCTGTCTCTGTGTGTGTGCTTGTCCATGTGTCCCGGACACGAGATCAATACAGGCACACGGATGCCGAGGGCTCAGGAACTAAAATTAAAAAATGGGTCCAGATACCTTTAATTCATGCAATTTTTAAAGGTTCATTTTTTTTTTATTTTTATTTTTTTGTAGATGAACAGAATACCTTTATTTTTATGTGGTGGTGAGGACTGAACCCAGTGCCTCACACACGCTAGGCAAGCCCTCTATCACTGAGCTATAATCCCAGCCCAAAGGTTCAATTTAAATTGGGTAAACAAATGAAGGTAAAATGTCTTTAAAATGGACTTAATTCACAAGTCCCTCTTGGTGGTCGAACTAATAAAATGTTGATGTCTATGATATGTCTAATATCCATTGTTTCTAGAACTTTTCTTCAACAAGAAAGAGACTGCAGATATTGTTCAATACACTTGTCTATATCTTGGTTTTTACAGTAAAATAAGTAAATTAGATTTGACACGAATGGGGTTACTCAAATGTGTTTCCTAGAGACATCTGATTAATTTTCAAAGTTAAAATGCTCACTGTTAAGCAACATCGAGTACTCTTAACTCCTTAAATTCCACGGGGGAACATACTTAAACATTATTGGTGTTTTCATAGATTGGTAAATTAAAAGGGGTTTAAAATTGCTTTGTGTCACCACTAAGGACAAGGTTACTAAGAGTTAAGTCCTAACAGGTACAATTCTATATACAAAGGGATCCAAAAGTTTCACCTGTGCTTCAACTAGAGTCCTGTAAATAACATCAAGTATGTCTTCTTCGAAAGGAGTAAATTATCTAAATTCAGAAATTTCATAAGGGTTGTCTCAGACTGTGAATTAAAAGAGAGGTCAACTGAGTTATAGCCCCAGCCCTGATTAAGATTTCTTAAAGTATTAATTTATGCCAGGCACGGTGGCAAACGCCTGTAATCCCAGCACTTGGGAGGCTGAGGCAGGAGGATCACGAGTTCAAAGCCAGCCTCAGCAACTTAGCGAGGCCCTAAGCAACTCAGTGAGACCCTGTCTCTAAATAAAACACAAAATAGGGCTGGGGATGTGGCTCAGTGGTGGAGTGCCCCTGGGTTCAATCCCCAGTACCAAAAAAAATATATATATATTTATATATATTAATTTACTCTTAGCACTGTGTTAAGTTTTATTCTTCAGAGCAATTAGTCTCACAGAAATCAGTGTTTGTTAAACCATAGGTTAGAGAATTGTACAATACCACAGAGTCTAAATTTTTCTTTAAAAGCTAAACTTGGCTAGTATAAACATATCAAGGTAATTGTGGACTGGTCACTCTTCTTGCATATGAAATGTGCTCATATCTTCCAGGTACACAAGTCTTTAAAGCAGAAAATTTAAAAGAATATTTTTATCAAGCTGCTGGTCTCCAAACTAAACTTATCTGTAATGGTGATTTTAAACTTTTAAGAACAGTGAATTTTATTGGGATTTATTTGTATTATTGGATGTTCTATAACCAGACCTGTTATCAATAAGGTGTATGTAAAATTTTATGTACTTTTTACACTGAGGTAAAAAATTTTAAATGTATTTTTTAATTTTATTTATTTATCTTTTTTGGTACTAGAGATTGAACCCAGGGACACTCGACCACTGAGCCACATCCCCAGCCCTATTTTGTATTTTATTTAGAGACAGGGTCTCACTGAGTTGCTTAGGGCCTCGCTAAGTCGCTGAGGCTGGCTTCGAACTCGTGATCCTCCTGCCTCAGCCTCCCAAGTCGCTGGGATTACAGGGGTGCGCCCCTGCACCCGGCGTTTAAATGTATTTTTAAAAAGACAATGAGAGCCTGATCTATTTAAAGGTTAATGTTGTGAAACATAAAAGCATTTTGCACTTTGCCACTCAACAGGAAAGCTAAAAGCTCTCCCAGTCTTTCTTTAATTCATGTTTTAAATGTAATGTTATATTAACTAATGTTCATATGGACCCTGGAAACCATATACACATACTTTGTAAAGTAACATTTAAGAAAGAGGCAAGTCAGCCTCAGAGGTAGAGCACTTTACCTAAGATCTGGGAGAGCCCCTCCTTAGCTGAGATGAGCCCTGCTACCCCCTCACTGCCCGTCAGAATGACTCCAGAGCAGGCCAGACTCCAGCGAGTTTAGGGTTGCACTCAGAAGACTGGTTTCTGTTGTGAAATTACGATGACCTCAAACAGAGGATATAACGCACAGCTCAGCCAAAGTTCCAAGATGGCTATTACACAAATCAAATATGGTTTTCCTCTTGCTAATCCCATTTTGCATTGTCCTGTGTAACTGCTGCCTGTTAATGCTCTGCACAGGTGCTGCGTCAAGAGCACACGACCTGAATTAATGTGAGATAAGAAGCCAACATCTACAGAACAGATAAGATAATCTAGGCCCCAACTAAACAAAAAGGGGTGAATGATTGTCGAGTCATAAACATTGAGGTTGAAGCCCAGGACTCCTACTTTATGACTGGTGAGACTGGCTTGCTGGACATTTGAGATCAAGACTTAAAGATTGAGATTAAAATAAAGGGGCCAAGAAAACCAATATTTGGCTCTTGCCCTCAGTCAGCCTGAATCCAGGCAATAAAAGAGCTTGTCTAAGCCGGGCGTGGTGGCGCACGCCTATAATCCAAGCGACTTGGGAGGCTGAGGCAGGAGGATCGCGAGTTCAAAGCCAGCCTCAGCAACTTAGCGAGGTCCTAAGCAACTCAGTGAGACCCTGTCTCTAAATAAAACGCAAAATAGGGCTGGGGATGTGGCTCAGTGGTGGAGTGCCCCGGGGTTCAATCCCCAGTACCAAAAAAAAGAAAAAATGCTGTTTACATTCCTGATAACTCTGACAATGTTAAAGATGTATGTTCCAAAATAAAGGTCTCGTCCCCCCCAGCCTGTGTTAGGCCTTGTTATGAGAACAACTTCTCAACTCTTCCACCTCCAGGTGAGAGATGATTGACTTCTGTCATCCTCATGATACTCATTGATGAGTTCCAGATGTTGCAACATTTATTTCCTATTAATAGCATCTCAATACTCATGTCTTTTGTTTCTCTCTCATAGAAGCACCCACCCTGGGGGTGACTTTACAACCTGCCCTTCCCCAAGCAGCTTCTACCCTGGACCCCTCAACTGACCCGATTTCTAAAAGGGAACTCCAAACTGCTTGCCCTATGCCGCCCCCTTCCAGCTCCAAGCAGAGGGTCCTCATCCCATTTCCTTACAGCAGTAAGGAGTCAAAATTAGAGGGTGGAATGAAACAGAATTAATGACAGGCAGTAAAATGGCTCCCTAGGGTCGTCAGATCAAAGGCTCATGTCCCTCCTGAAGCGGCTCACAAGGTATGACTCACAAGGACGCCTTCCACGCTTCTCCATAAACCCCATCCCCACACCAGTCTGGCGCCAGGCATGAGTTCCCTGTCACTAAGGAAACTCCAGACCCTGGATAAGGGACCAAGGCTTTGCATGGCCTGAGCGAGAGCGAGACCAGTGGACCTGGGCCTGGGACCAGCAATGAAGCCAGGTGATGGGGTCCAATGGAGGCCAGTTTGGATCTGGGAAATTGGAGGGTCACTGGAAAAGGGAGACATCCCTGATGCTTCCAAGGGAGATTGCAATGTCACTGTCTCCAGAGCCCTTTGATCACCCAGATCACCTGCCTGTACTACCCGTCCCCAAAGCCGCAGGCAGGGACTTGCTAACTGATGCCCCCAGGGCTGCTACCTGCCTGGATCACTCCATCTGGCCCACGGGCACCTCCTGGCCTAGTCACCTAGGCCGGAAGGAGAGAGGTAAGGGGAGAGAGCGGGAGAGCAAAGGAAAGTTTAGTCTATAAACGGGGCCCAGGGCGCTCTGACTTCTTGGGATTCCAGATTACCAGCCCTGGTCCCCTCTCCCTCCCTGGAGAAGTCTGTGTCACCAACTTTAAATAATGCCTGCCTCTGTGCTTGCTCCACGTGCTTCTCTAACGCTCAAACTTCCACATCGGGGGAAGCAGAACCTGCGCTCCGCAGCCCGGGTGCCTTCCCCTCCGCAGGCCAGGGCGCCCCGACCCGGCCGGCCTGCGCGGCCCTCCGCAGCGCCAGACCCCTCCGCGCGGCGGATCCGGGCCCCTCTGCACAGCCCGCAGACAGCAGCGCCATGCGCGGTGACGGCGACCGCGCGCTGGCCGCTGGGTCACGCATGACCAGCCGCTGGGGCCGCGGCCGCAGGTCCCCCGCCCCGGCTCCCCGCGCGCCGCGCACCTGCCCGCCCGCGGCCTCCGGGCACCAGCCGGGCCGCCGG
>JAJEJO010004366.1:121005-188098 GCA_020662805.1 Glaucomys volans
AGCCCTCCGAGGCTTCCAGCGTGAAGTTGACGCGCGTGGCCCGCGTGAAGGGCAGCAGCACTTTGGGGATGTTGAGCTTGGCCGCCCGGGCGCCGGCGCCCAGCAGCAGCAGCAGCACCCAGAGCGCCAGCAGCGGCGGCCCGCGGCCCCGCGCCGCCATCCTCGGGCGGTTCACCTCCGGCGACCCTGCGCCCGGCGCCGCGCGCTCCCCCTGGCGCCCTCTCCCGCCCACGCGCGCCTGGCCAGCAGGTGATGCGCGAGGCCGGGGGCGGGGCCACTTCCTGGGCCCCAGCGACCCGAGCGCGGGAACCCGGGACCCGGGCTCGCCGCTACCCCACCCCGCCCGCGAGCCGGCGCGAAGGGACGGGGCGCGCGCCCGCGTGGGGAGAACGGTGCGCGCGGCCGCGCTGCACCCCTGGACCGGGTGGCGGGTCCTGCGCCTTTCTCCGGCCTGCAAGTTTATCCCCAGTGGTTTTAAACCGTTGACTCGAACTGAGCGCCAATGGGGAGCCTTCAGGCCGGCCCCGAGTCAACTGGTTGGGCCAAGATCCGCGCCTCTGGTGGTTGAGCCAGGCCTGAGCGTGTGACCAAGCCACCGCAGAAGGCCGGGCGCCCCAGGGCTTCTGGCATGCGGAGTGTCCAGAACCTGCCTCATCCCAATACACACATCCAGAAGAGGGACCCCAGGCTTCTCAAGGGGGTGCTTCCTAATGAAGGACCAAGCTTCCTCCTAGCAACCGTGCTAAGGAGGTGTTAGGATCCCCGGTTTTCCAGCAGAACCTTGGTTAAACAGCCCCAAGATTACTCCCCAGGGGTCGTGCTGGGCGTCCTGATCCCTGTAAGCTCAGGGCCCACAAGTGACAGAGGCAGGATCAACAAGCTTGCTTTTATTCTGCAGCGAAGTCAATCAGGCACAGAGGGCCCACGCTCTGGGCATGGCGCTGCCCCGGGTTTCAGGAGGAGCCTGGGTTTCAGTTTCACTGGAGACTGCGGATGTGCGGTGGGGACAGTCAGGGACCTAGTTTTGCAGGTTCAAACTTTAACTCTGGAAGGCAGGTGTACAAAGTCCCAAACTCACTGTCCCTGAGAGAAGTTCCCAGCCCGGTGCTCCCTGCTCTCTTCCTTCCTTGGGACCCACTGGTACCTAGAGCTTCACTATTTGCTTTTCTCCTTCCAGGACTCATCTGCAGGGGGAGGGGTACAGGTCAGGGGCCGGTGTCAGTATCTGCCTCCTCCTCCCTGAAGGACCCACTGGGGCTGGGAAGGGTGAGCGCTTGCCTCGGTGGAGAGGCTGGGGATGAACCAGGAAGGGAGGGAAGTGTGCTTTTCCCCCAGGGCCCACTGGTGTTGGGAAGGGCGCACTGGGAGAGGCTTAATGTTTGGCTAATTTCCCCTCCCTCCTTCTAGGCCACACCATCCCTCCATTTTTCTTGGGGAGCTGCCTTATACGAATATTATTTTCCATAACCCTTCATAACAGACTCTGAAGGGGGAGAAAGAATTGGGGCGTGGGGTCAGATCTGGCTGCTCTGAGCTGAGAAGGGACGAAGTGGGGGCGACCCTCCTTTCCCGAGTTCTGGAATCCCAGCATGGAGACCCTGTGGAGAGGGACCTAAGGGGTGGGGACCTTGAGGTCACCCTGGGTGGAGTCCTCCTTTTGTGGTTTCAGAAAGTCAGGCTGTGACTGTGGGAGGGGTGTGTTCTGGGAGGCAGAGTGAGCTGGGCAGGTCACCTCATTGAGAAACTGCTTCTGGCAGGGCGTGGGACTGTGGAGGCTGAGGCAGGAGGCTTGCAAGTTCAAAACCAGCCTCAGCAACTTAGCGAGGCCCTAAGCAACTCAGTGAGACCCTGTCTCTAAATAAAATACAAAATAGGGCTGGGGATGTGGCTCAGTGGTAGAGTGCCTCTGGGTTCAATCCCTGGTTCCAAAATAAATAAATAAATAAAATTAAAAAACAATGGTTAACAAATTATTTTTAAAAAATTTTAAAAAAAGAAAGTGCTTCTGCACAAAATTAAGAATAGGGAGAAGACAGGTTATTATGAGAAAGGTGAGCATTAATGAATTTGCTCGTGCTTGGAAAAAACAATTTTCCAGCATCAAACCAGGACATGTTCTAAAATGCCAGGAATCACACACCTCAAGTACGCAGCAGGGAACAGTTGGGACCCTACTTTCCTTAATCAAGGCCGTTGTGCCCAATTTAAATTTAGGGTGCACTTTTTCAGGAGTCCTCTGAAGGATGCAGGCGTGATTAACTTTGGACCCGTAACTTCCTGATGCTTTAACCGTCTCCATCCTGCCTGATAGACTACGCAGAACAAGAATAGGAATAAAATGAGCAGCGTCCGTAGAGCCAGCACCCAACCACTGCATAGGGAAGTGTTTAAAAGGGATCACAGAAGAAGTCCCCGCATGTGAGTGTCTCCCGCGGCTTCATCATTAAAAGTAGGTGCTTTTGCCTTGGCCAGGACCAGAACCTGAGGTTCTGAGTGTGACACATTCAGAGAGGCGTTATGAAAAGGGTCAGGTCCCTGACCAGTGTGGACGCCTTGCCAGGTCTCAGTAAGGTTGGTTTTGAAAGTGTTGAAGGAAAGGCATTGCTGGCGCATCGGCACGGCGGCAGCAGACGCAGAGGGACTGTCCCAGCCCAGATACCAATGTCAGCTATCAGCCCTCAGATAAAACGTCCACGCTTTTACAGGGAGCTGCTGGCCTTGGGGAATCGTCAGTCTGTCCTGAGCTTTGCCGTGCAGTCCAGTGGGCACTCCTGTTACAGTCTTCACGTTTAACATGACAGACGTTTCGTGAGGCGTCATGCTGGACTTGAACGAGTCCACACAATAAACCCTGGGTGGGTGTATAACCCACCTGCTGGGAGATGCGGCTCCTTAAGGCAGGGAATATCAAGATGGGCAACATTTTTAGACTTCTTATATTGAAAATCACTGTTGGAGATTTGACAAGGCTCCTGTGTCAGCCGCATTTTCCATACTCCAGGTGTCCAGGTGGTCCTGGAGCTGCTGGACCTCATCTCTTCCCACTCCTGATTGGTTCACATGCTTCCCTGATTGACAGACGCCAGCGAGTCCAGTGGAGTTGGTAGTCAGTCCCTGATCAGTGACCTGGAGGACATCTGCAGTGGCCTGTGCTGACCCTACAGTGAGCAGAGGCTCCCGACCCGCAGCTCCTATGTTAATCTGGGGGATGCTTTTAGCCCCATGAGTAAGGGAATAATTTGGGGGGGCTACATCTGGTGTGTGCTGTTCTTGGAATGGGGAGGCTTTGGCTGTGGGGTTAAGTGTCCGTTGGAGGAGTAATTTGGGTAGGCAGGGATGAATATGAGTCTCCCATAGGTCCTTCAGTGCCGTCTGCTAAGTAAAATGACAATGGCCATTGATTATTTTAGTAAAATAGCATGAGAGAGAGAGAGAGGCAGTGGGAGGGGGGAGAGTCAAATTGGCCCTTTTCCCTTTAGTTTAGATCTCCCACTGAGCCTGCCCTTTGCACTCCAATGCCAGCTTCACCTCAGTCTGGCCAGGGAATTTGCTGCTTAGGGCTTTTTAACCCTTTCCCCCAGGTGGTAATCAGGCCAGGTTTGGATGTAGAAAATAATGAAACATTACCTCCTAATTACTTTTTTTTTATTTTTGGCAGTGCTGGGGATTTGAACCCAGGGCCTTAGTGCTTGCGAGGCAAGCCCTCTACCAACTGAGCTGCATCCCCAGCCCTCCTAATTACTTTTGAGGAATGGGGCTGCTGCATCGTGCCACTGGCTCTTGGGCTGGGTTAGGGTTATTTTTCTCTCTCAGTGAGAAAGCAAGTTAAATTTTTGCTCCACAGGTAAGTTGAGGGTAGGGGCTTTTAACAGGACTTTGGGCTGGGACCTCACTCAGCATGGAGAGTGCTCATTAACCTTTTGATAATTTTTGTGGTGCTGGGGATTGAACCCAGGGCCTTGCAGATGCTAGGTAAGCACTCTACCCACTGAGCTATATCCCAGCCCCTTACATCTAATTTGTATGATGGCCAAATTTGAGTGCTGAGCCTAATGAGGGGTTGGATTTTGAAGTCAGTTTGGGAGTAAAGGATCTTAAAATTACCAGTGAGGCCGGGCGTGGTGGCGCACGCCTGTAATCCCAGCAGCTTGGGAGGCTGAGGCAGGAGGATCGCGAGTTCAAAGCCAGCCTCAGCAACTTTGCGAGGCCCTAAGCAACTCAGTGAGACCCTGTCTCTAAATAAAACGCAAAATAGGGCTGGGGATGTGGCTCAGTGGTCAAGTGTCCCTGAGTTCAATCCCCAGTACCAAAAAAAACCCCCAAAAAACAAAAACAAAATTACCAGTGAGACAACCCACAGGAATTCCTGTGGAAATGACTGATTCCCACATCGGGGAGGCGTGATTGGGGTGTTGGATTGAAACCAAAGCATCCCCTGGACCCTTTCTGACACCAAGCTGGACAGTCCCACCAGAAAGTGGGAGAACATCTTCACCCCAATTTCAATGGTGGGTCCCATGGGACAAAAGGCAAGGTCCCAGGGCAGGGTGCCTCTCTGCTGGAGGCTGGATTCGTGGAGGGAGTTTACAGGCCGCTGCTGGATGCTGGAACAGAAGGGCAAAGGGTCTCTGATCGGAGGTCTGCGGGGTGTAGGGGAAGGGGAGAGGGTGACAAGGGTGTGGGAAGGGGTCAGAAAGTGCCTCCAGCACCATAAAGGACGCACCCAAGTCCTTGCACGTCCAGGAAGCGCAGGCCATGAAAACCAGGGTTGGGGTCGGTTATGGGTCGCATACCAGCCAAAGCAGACTCGGAGGGTGTGGAGGGTCTCTTTCTGCAGAGCGGGGAGGGAGGTAGGGGAGCAGTCAGTCTGGGGATTCAGCTGTAGCTGCATGAGCCATGGCTGGGGTTCCCCGACCTCAGAGATCCTTGGGGGTGCCAGCACTTCATCAGTCGCCTCCCAGGTCCTTTAACTTAACTGCAGGGGAAGGGGGAGGGGAAGCATCCAGGGCCCAGTGTCAGTATCTGCCTCCTCCTCCCTGAAGGACCCACTGGGGCTGGGAAGGTGAGCGCTTGCCTTGGTGGAGAGGCTGGGGATGAACCAGGAAGGGATGGAAGTGTGCTTTTCCCCGGGGCCCACTGGTGTTGGGAAGGGCGCACTGGGAGAGGCTTAGTATTGGGCTGATTCCCCTCCCTCCTCCGGGCCACCCTGTCCCTCCGTTTCTCTTGGGGAGCTGCCTTGTAGGGATATTATTTTCCATAACCCTTCAATCCCTAAGCCCATGCTTTTCGTGCTGAACCCGCTACTTTCCAGGTTTGGGCACCAGCTCGACCCCAACACGCCCTACTCCCTGCCCTGCCCGAAGGAAAGTTCAGCGTAGCCTACTCCATCTGAAAAGCCGGAACTGATGATCTCACACTGAGTCTACGTTTTCTTCGCTCTGGTTCCTTTGGGGTCAGCAATTACAAAGTGCTTTTCAGGGGCTCTCACACAATCATCTGACCCCGCGGGGAACACGCAGCCTAGCGAGCTCAGAAGATTGGTGAGGCTCCCGCTCCTGTCAGGAGCACAGAGTGTGGCTGACTCGCAGCCAGCAGAGCACACGGGCCACCAAGCACAGGCCAGAGGAAGGCTTCTTGGAGGCGGTAGTCAAGGGACTGGAGGTCACAAACCACCTCACTGGGCTTCAGAAGGCCTGCGGGAGTCGGAGCCCATCTCTCTGGACAGGGGGCTTCTGAATGCAATGAGGGGGACCTGGGTTACCCTCAAGGCCCAGAACAAGAAATGTGTGTGGAGAAATTCCTCCAGATCCCAGGGCTGGGAGGGGGAGTGCCCTTCCCTGTGGAACCGGGGGCTCTGGGAGAGGAAATTGCAATGCGTCCCCTTCTCCCAACACCAGAAAGAGGTGCTGGCAGAGGCGCTTCCTCTGCCGTGCTCACACGCACAGGACGCCCCCATGCTGGGCATGGAACCCAGGCCGCGGGCACTAGGCAGGAGCCCCTGGGCCACACCCCAGCCCCGATCCACTCTGAGCAAGTAATGTGGTGAGAGATTCAACTGAAGAGGTTCACAGGGTTCACAGAGTGAGTCTCTGCCCTGTTCCAACTCAGGATTCCCTTGTCCACAGGAAGTCAGTGTTTTCTACACAGTATACACTTGAAAATTTTGAGAAAATTATATATATATATATAATATCTAAAAATATAGCTATTTATCTATAAAATCTTTCCTGTCTCCATCTGTGTGTATACATGTCCCCCTCTCCTTCCACCTACCTTTCTCTCTACACACATACGTATACATCTACATACACACACATAGGTTGTGTCTGTCTGTCTATCAATCCACATATCCCTTTCAGACAGTAAATAAATAAGTGAAAAGGACCAAACAGGACACAGGGGGACTGGAGCTCTGATCCACTGGGATCATGAGCCCTTGTGGCCCCCATCTTTCCAACTTCTCCAAAGTTGTGGAGGAGAAAGCAGTAACATGGATTTTTAGGTAAAACATCTTGGATGTAAATAACGGCAACTAGTTTATGAAAAAACAAACGCAGATGGCGCACGCCTGTCATCCCAGAGGATCAGGAGGCCGAGGCAGGAGGATCTCGACTTCAAAGGCAGCCTGAGGAACAGTGAGGCCCTAAGCAACTCAGTGAGACCCTGACTCTAGATAAAATACAAAATAGGGCTGGGGATGTGGCTCAGTGGCCGAGTGTTCCTGGGTTCAATCCCTGGTTCAAAAAAAAAAAAAAAAAAAGACAATATGAAGAGTCCAGGTGGTGACAGACGTATTTTGTGTCTTGAGTGCATCTGTGTGGACCCTGTGACTTCCCAAGACATTATTGGGGGGAGACAGTACCTGGGTGTTCTCTCTATTATTTCTTACAACTGTATGTGAATCCAGTTATCTCAATGGAAAAAGAAACTTAACTGAATAAGTTTTAAAAAGCAAGATACAACGAGGCCTATACAGAACATCTGAGTGGACGCAGTTTGCCTCGTGTTTGCTTGCTGTAAATAATCGGGACTTGTTTCTTTTTTTTCCCCAGAAGAAAACCACCAATGGAAGAACAAACTAATGGCAAACACATCCCCCCAATTTGGGATTTTCAGTCTTTACGTTGTCCTTGAACTCACCCCCTCCCTTGGTTTGGACATCCATAAAGCTGGTAAAGAGCGGTGTCTGGGCCCAGCTGGGGGTCCCTGGGTGGGGAGCTGCCCCCGCTTCTCTGTGTGACTGTTTCCACTCCGGCCATCGAGCCCCTCTGCCTGGGCATCAGGGCTTTATCAGAGACGTAGGGAGGCAGCCAGGGACAGAGGCCTGAGCAGACCCTTGGGCCCCAGGCACAGAGACCCTTAGGGACAGAGGAGACCCCAGGTTTGTGCGAGACAGTTGTCTGTCTGATAAAATACTTCCTGTGACTCCTTATCGCTGCCCCCCAAGCTTCTGCCGCTTCCTCGCACCCTAAGACGTCCATGGTATCCGAGCACCCAGTCCTGTCGCTTCCTCTTTGTCTTTAAATCCAACTGTTTACATATGTTTATTTAAGAAGCAAACTTTGCTGCTTCTGTTCACAGAAAACAGCATCAGTTGCCAAAGTAGAAGCAGACATGAAATAAACACAGGACGACAAGGGGAGGCCGTTCGGTCACAGGGACACACAACTTCCTGCGACAAGCTCAGAACCCAAGGCCTGCTCTTTTTCTTAATTCTTAGATTTTTTTAGGTGGACACAGGGCCTTCATTTTGTGTCTTTATTTCTGCACATGGTGCTGAGGAGGGGGCCCAGGGCCTCAAGCACTAGGCAGATCCCCTGCCACTGACCCAGCCCAGCCCAAGGCCTGGTCTTCAATGGGAAGATGCCCAAGTCCTTCCGGCATTAAAGGGAACACAGGGACACTCCTGTCTGCCTTTCTCTAGAGATATCAGGATCAAGAGAGTTGTGGAGACACCCGGCTCCCTCCCTGGGGAGTGCTGGCCTGCCAGAGCTTAGCCACCATCTTAATTTTAAAAAGTCATGTCCCGGGCTGGGCAGGGTCAGTGGCTTGACTGGCATGTGTGAGGCCCTGGGCTTGATCCCCAGCACCACATTAAAAAACTAAATAAAAAATAAACAAACACAAGAAAGGTCCCGTGTCCATCGACAACTAAAACTATTGTTTGAAAAAATCATTTTATGAGACAGAACCTCAGATTGTCACAAAATTATATAATGAAGCCACATGACCACCCAGACGTGGGGCTACAATCTGCGATCGATTCTGCTCTTTCTACAACCAATTCCACCCTGTCTCATTCTGAAACAAATCCAAGACGTGTTGTCGCCTCTCGTCTGCATTGCGGTATCTCTAGGAGATAAGGACCTCTTTCTATATAATTCACACCACTATCCTATTGTCATGCCTAAAACATTAAGAATTCCTTAGTCATGACATGTCTAGAGCGAGCTCAAATTTCCAACCATCTCTCAAATACCCTAATTTTTTTTATCATTCATGTTTACAACTCAGGGTGCTGGGTGTGGTCGCCTGCACTTGCAGCCCTTGCTTGAGTGTGAGGCAGGAGGGCCACCGGGCCAGGAGTCTGCAGCCACCTGGGCAACAGGGCAAGACCCCGCTCCCAACAGCTCCTAACCCTCTCCGGTCCGTCTGCCCCGCTGCAATTTCCTTTCTCTCTGCAACTTATGATTGAACCTTTTTCTGTGGAACGGAGGTTGCACTCCAGAGCACCCGAGCTGCATCCTGCCTGGCCTGGGTCCCACACAAAGGCCCGACATGGACGCGAGCCTGCTGCTCCAGCGAGGTGAGGTCGCCCGCCAGTCTGTCCTCAAGGGCTCTAACGTAAGGTTCTGGTGTGGGTGCAGGGATCAAAGTGGGCCTCAGCCTGAGTGAGCTAGGCAAGCCCTCAGCTGCACCCCAGCCCTGTCCTCAGACTTTGGTCATGATCCCCGGACACAGGAGGCAGACTCCCACTGTGGTGGACACCCACCCTCTCTGAACTGGAACCTCAGTTGTGAGGAAAAGACAGAGGCACAGAGTCTGGGGGTGCTGGGTGTCTTCTGTCTCACCAAAGTGCTTTCCAAAAGCTCATCGTGCTTAAGATAATGGAGTCATTTAGTTATAGAAGTCGCTGCTTTTTATCATCGGCCAGACACACTGCCCGCTCGGGCACCCATTTTCTGTGTTGGGAGAGGGTTTCTTACCTGGCCACGTGCATCTTCTGCCAGGACCCGTGACTATGCCCCGGCTTCCTGAGGGCCACTCCCTCCATCCCCACGACACTGCCGAGGAGGGAGCCACCTGCAGCCGGCTTGTCACACCCTGCCCGCCTCCTCCCAAGCCCAGGCACATGAGTGTTATTCCAGCTGCCCTGGCTGGACACAGAAGGTCCTCAGACATCACCAGATGGCCTACTCCTGACCTTCCACCTGCCTCGCCTACCTGGCCGCTCCCGCGGTCCATTCTGTGATGGTCAGTTGTGCCTGTCAAGGGGACTAGGCCACCGGTGGCCCAGACAGCTGGTCACACATTAATTCTGAGTGTGCTGTGTGCACGATGGTGGAGAGAGGAGCATTCGGACCTGGGGGCTGCATGGAGAGGCCCGTCCTCCCTGATGTGGGCAGCAGGCAGCAGCACCCAGTTCATTAAGGACCTGGGTAGAACGAAATTAAACAAAAGAAAGGCACATTTACTCTCTGCTTGAGCTGGGGACCTCTGTCTTCTGCCCTTGGACACTGGAAGGCCTGGTTCTCAGGCCTCCAAACTCTGAGACATACACCAGCCACCCCACCCTCAGTCCACCTTTCGGGCCTTCGGACTAGACTGCGTGTTACCTCTCCGGCTCCCTGGGTCTCATTCAGATCACAGACTAGAACTGATTCATGCCGCCAAGTTCCTCGTTCTCCACTTTGCTGATAGCACATTCTGGGACTTCTCAGCCTCCGTAATGACATAGGATCCAGCAATCCTACTTCTGGGTATCTACCCGGAAGAACTGAGAGCAGCATCATTCACAATAGCCAAAAGGTGGAAGCGACCCAGTGTCCATCAGCAGACAAAGGGATGAGCAAAATACACCATAGACACACAAGGGAACAGTATTCAGCCTGGAAAAGGAAGGAAATCTTGTCAGATGCTGTGACGTGGATGAACCTGTAAAGCACGATGCTAAGTGACATAGGACTTGGACAGAAGTTTCTCCCTGACGTTGCTTCACATGCCCCTCATGGTGATAATACAACCTTCCAAATCCTCAATGGACAGTGCTCCCTGTAGCCTGCAACTAAAGCAGACCGCTGTGTCCCACGCCTGGGCCACTGCTCACGTGGACACCCTGCACGTGCTGGCCAGGTCTCACCTCTGCTGCCTGTCAAGTTTGGCCCTGAGGAAGTTACTTGGTGCTGTTCTCATCTCCTACCCGGAGACCCTCTGGCCCCGCTCACAGGAGGGACAGGCTGGTGATCACACGCGTGGACGGCGAGCCCAGTGCTCAGCACGGTGCATGCTCGGGAATTCGCTGCCTAGGAGACCTGCTGCTGCCACTCAGCATCAGACAACAGCGCCGGTTCAGACCTCCTTTGATCTGAGCTATCTGCCGACATCTAGAGCTCGGGGCATTTCATGTGCAGCCTGGCTTTATAAACCTCTCTTGAAAAAATCAGCAGCCCTGTCAACGCTGGCCCCTCTTCCCACAGAGCATGACAGACTGCAGGTGATTGGCAGTGGCTTTTTTTTTTTTAACCCCACCAAGGATTGACCCCAGGGGTGCTTAACCCCTGAGCCACACCCCCAGCCCTTTTTATATTTCATTTAGCAACAGGGTCTTGCTGAGTTGCTTAGGGCCTCGCTAGGTTGCCCAGGCTGGCTTTGAATTTGTGATCCTCCTGCCTCAGCCTCCCGAGGAGCTGGGACTCTAGGCGTGCGCCCCTGCACCCGGCTGGCGGCCGCCTTTTACAGAAGCGTTTGTGATCTTCCCACTTTGCCAGGGTCCCCACACGCCTCCAGATTCCCAGTCAGCTGAATTGTGTCCACTACCTGCCAGTCCAATCGGCCTGTGAGTGTGTGGCCCCTGTTAAAGGACCGTCTGGAACCTACCTCTCTGTCCCCCCTAGACCTTACCTTTAGGTGAATTAAATACTCACGTCCTCTCTCAAAGCCGGAGGCCTCTGCACGGAAAAATGAGACCAATGATTTCCATTTCGCGGAGGTGTTGAGCTTACCAAAGGACGCATGTCACATAAAAGCAGCTGGGGACCCTGACACCCGCCTGCAATGGAAGTCGTCACTCATTCTGAGTATGACAGAATCGGTAGTGTGCACAGTGGCCGGCGTCTATCTTCCTAGCTACTTGGGCCCAGGAGACCGAGACCAGCCTGGGCAACACAGTGGGACCTCATCTTTAAATACAGGGAGGGGATGGAAGGAGAGGGGCTGGCGTGTGCCTCAGAGGTAGGACGTGCGCATAGGATGCACCATCTGCAATGCCAGTGGCGTCCATCTCCTGCTTCCCCACCAAGGACGGGGCTGTCGCTGCCTTGCCGTGTTCGTGAGCTCTGCCAGAAGAATCCGATGAGCAGGGACAAGGCCTTTTATTCTTCTGCTCTAGCACCAGGGAAGCAGCACGTGGGGACAGGATCCCAGTCTGACACAAAGACGAAGGCGTACAGCTTCAGAGCATCTGCAGGTGGGCGGGGACCCAACCTCTGGATGTCACTGTGTGTGGCAGTGGAGTGTCACTCAGACCTGCCCTTCTTCCTCCTGGCTCCTCACCATCGGGTCGCCTCCCTGGGGTGAGCTTTCTACCATGCTAGTGAAGGTCACCCGCTGATGCTTAGTGACTCTCCCTCACCTGCCTTTGCCCCTCTTGTCTAGAATTTGCCCCCATCGTCTGCAAGACTCCCTAATCCCATTTGCAGAACAAGGCAGACTCTTGTGCTAAGAGGGTCTGATGGAATGACCTTGTTTTTCTTGGTTCTGGCTTCTTCCTGTCTGCTGACCACATGATCTGTGACGCCTGAGCTGACTTCCCAACCTCCCATCCCCAGGTGTGCATTTAACCACTGAGCCGCATCCCCAGCCCTTTTTATGTTTTATTTAGAGACAGGGTTTCGTTAAGTTGATCAGGGCCTCGCTAAGTGGCTGAGGCTGGCCTCCAACTTGTGATCCTCCTGCCTCAGCCTCCTGAGTGGCTACAATTACAGGTGTGCGCCAATGCGCCCGGCTCAGGTGTGCCATCTGAAAGTCTGATTTCCTTTTTAACTCCCAGTTTGGGGTATGTTTGCTAACCCCGCAGGCCGAGGGCTGGCTTCGCTGTCTCAGGACCAGCATCTTCTACTCTCTCATTCTTCTGAGTGTAGTCCTTCCATCCCAAACGAGCAAGTGCACCCCAGAGTGGACGCGACACAGAGGTAAGAACTCACCCCTGGAACCCGAGGACGTGTCAGGAAGGGGTCTTCTCCCCACAGCACCACCCACACGACAATTAAGAGGAACTTCGAGTTTTTCATAATTTTCTTTTCTTTTTTTTTTAATTTATTTTTTATTTGATTTTTTGATCCATTGTCCACAATTTTCTACGATGGAAAGGAGGGAGGTAAGCCACAGGTTTTCTTCTGTTGACCTGACAGTTTTCAGATTGTTTTTCTTCCACCGAGGCTTCCTGTCAGTGGAGAAGTGACTTCCGGTGAGAGATGGTGACATCCTGTGAGATGCTCCAATCTCCCTGACAGCCCAAGAAGCAGGCTCACTTAGCCATTGAAATGGCCAGCCAGCTAAATGAATGACAAGGTCTCAATATTCACCCATGAAGCCGTGTGAAGCTGGAATGTTCTGTTTTTCCTTCCTTCCTTCCTTCCTTCCTTCCTTCCTTCTTTCTTTCCTTTCTTTTTTTTTTTGAGATAGGGTCTTGCTAAGTTGCCCAGCCTGGCCTCAAACTTCAGACCCTCCTGCCTCAGCCTCCTGGTGTGGTTGGAATTCCAGGTGTGGACCACCACACCTGGCTTGGAGTGCCTTTTCAGACATAACCTGACTTGGCTGAGTAATTCAGGTTTGGGGATTTTGAAACTTTAATGAGCATGAATTTTAATCAGTTGGTGAAAGAGGAGGAGGACCCTCTTTCTGCCATTCGTATACTATGGCTACTGACTGATTCTTGCACTGAGGAAGGCAGGAAGCATCCTTACTAGTAATTCCTTACTTTCTCTCTTACTGTTATTATGTCAGGAAAAAAAGAGAGATTTTGGAGGACAACCCTATCCGCTGGAATTTTTCAGCTTACTTGAGCCAGGCATGGGGCCATGCCCCTCACTGCAGCTACTCAGAAGGTTAAAACAGGAGAATCGCAAGTTTGAGGCCAGCCTGGGCAACTTAGCAAGACGCTACCTCAAAAACGAAAAGGCGGGGTGGGGTTGCCAGGGGACCAGCATGGGAGAGGCTCTGGGTTCCGACCCCAAAAGACGGAGGAGAAAGAAAATTAAGATGACCTGAATGGGGCTGGGGTGGTGGCTCAGTGGGAGGGTGCTTGCCTAGCCTGTGTGAGGCACTGGGTTCGAGTCTCAGTCCTGCATATAAATAAGGTCCATTGACAGCTAAAAAAGATTGCTTGGGTATGGCAGGAGATCTGGAGTGTTGTGTAGGGGCAAAGGAAACCCTGCAAACCCACAGCAGCATGGCTAACTGGCATGAACTGGCAGGTTAAATGGGAGAGCAGGCGTGCACATTTATCAACGTGCAAAAGGGGGAGGCTGCAGCCCAGGGAGAAGCCTGGGGTGTGATCACCCTCTCCCCCAACATCATGCAGAAGCTTTGCTATGGGGGAGAGGGAGGGCGGGGATGGCCGGGCAGTGGAAATGACTTCCCGGAGAACCCAGGGGCACACAGAACGCACGGTGGCCTGGGACGAAGTCAGCGGGAGGGAGATCGGCAGTGACTTGTGGGTGCTTTCCCGAGACCCAGATGGGAAACAACGGTGAGTGAGCACGGCCTGCCGGTGTGCTGGCTGGCCTCCATCGCAGGCCTCCATCGCAGGCCTCCATCGTCCTCCTGACTCGTGACTTCAGCCGCTGTGCTCAGGGACCGGGTCAGGGCCATCTGTTTCTCCTGCAACAGGTCCAGACTTTGGGCAGAACTCTCCAGAAAGTCTCTCTGAACCTGGAGGTCAGGTGGCGGAGGGCAAGGCAAGGTTAGAGGGATCTTGATTCCGAACCTGCTTCTAAGACCTTTCCCTCTTTCGTTTCTTTTAGATCTAATTGCTCAGCATGCCCCCCCCAAAATAGCCCTGTTTTGGGGTGTCACCCTCCAGCCCCGCGGCAGAGCTAAGGAACACAACACTGGGCGGCTGCGCGGGGCTCATGGGGGCGCTCGCCTGGCGCGCGTGGGGCCCTGGGTTCCATCCTCGGCACCGCGTTGAAATAACGAATAAAATAAAGGTAGGTGTCCACCTGCAACTAAACAGAAGAGAATACTGCAAAGATGGATGGCCGTGTCCACAGACGATCGCCAGCAGAGGACATCCAAATGGCCCTGTCACCAACGAGGGAAATCAAAGAACAACAGCTACCCGCCCTCAGTTCTCAGGATCAGAGATTCCTGAAGTCAGACAAAGTCAAGTCTGGGCAGAGACTGGCGGTCAACCAGCCTGTCACACTGCTGCTGGAAGTGTCACCTGGCTCCACCAATTGGGAGAGCTTTGGTGTCTATGTTTACAAGACGTTGCTGAAAATCATTGAGAGCAGATGGGCTTCGAAATTTATAAATTTTTTTGGTACTGGGGATTGAACCCAGGGGCACTTACCCACTGAGCCACACCCCCAGCCCTATTTTGTATTTTATTTAGAGACAGGGTCTCACTGAGTTGCTCAGGGCCTTGCTAAGTTGCTGAGGCTGGCCTCCATCTTGAGATCCTCCTGCCTCAGCCTCCTCAGCCACTGGGATGACAGGTGTGTGCCACTGTGCTGGCTATGATTCATTTTTATTTTTAGTTTGAAAGGTAAAGAACACAAATTGTAATGACATTTCTCTCTGAAGCCCACTCCGGATGGGCTTAAGAGCACCTTCCTATCATCACCATGCTGATTTTTTTCTGCAGTGAAATATGAATATTCCCACTAAATGGAATACGGATTTTAAATAGCCTTGGCTCAGCTCTCACTGTGAAAGGACTTTGTTGCCCACTGGGGGACAGTGACTTTAGGGCTTGGATCCAGCTGCACCCTTCTGGATCAGTTCATCATGAACTTAAACGTGGGCACCCTCTATGACCTGGCAATTCATGCCCAAACTGCTCAAAAGAGCGAAGCATGAATCTTTCTTAGCACAGCCCAAAATGAGAACCGCGCTCCTGTGGGACCCAGTTCCTGTGTGCTTTTATATTAGTGAGACAATAGTGTCCTGAAATAACATCTGCTCTTCTTCCAGCTGATCACTCTGCTAGCTTCTGTCCCATTCTAGATCTCATTTTTAGCTGTGTATCATGTCCCAGGGGCATTTCTAAGCATTTTCCTGTATATACATATTTTTTTAAATCACTGAATTGCAACTCAACAATTATAAGAAGTCAACTCCATTTAAAATGAGCGAACATTTTTCTTTAGAAGACAAATGGTCAGTAAGCACGTGGAAAGATGGCAACATCCTTAGCTATCTGGAAATGAAATCAAAACCACAGTAACACTTCACACCGACTAGGGCGACTATAATTTTTAAAGGGAGACACTAACAAGCATTGGTGAGAATGTGGAGAAATTTGCACTCTTCTACACTGCTGGGGGCACAGAAAATGATATAGCTACGTTGGAAAGCAGCTAGCAATTTCTCAAAAATAAATTTCTTAAACCTAGAGTTACCATATGATCTAGCAATTCTACACCACATTATAGGACAAAGAAATAAAAACATACATCTGCACAAAAACTTGCACATGAATGTTCATAAGAGCATTCTTCCTAATAACCAGAAAGTGGGGACAACCCAATTTGCCACCCACTGATGAGTGCATAAATATAATGTGGTATGCAACCCATAAAACAAAACATTACTTGACATAGAAAGGAAGTAAGTCCTGATATATGTTACAATGTGGAGAAGCTTTGAAAACATTATGC
This sequence comes from Glaucomys volans, assembly GCA_020662805.1. Classification (NCBI taxonomy): domain Eukaryota; kingdom Metazoa; phylum Chordata; class Mammalia; order Rodentia; family Sciuridae; genus Glaucomys; species Glaucomys volans. The sequence continues at coordinate 137,109 of JAJEJO010004366.1, forward strand.
TCGGTGAAAGAAAACAGTTTTATTTTTTTATTTTTATTTTTTATTTTTTGGTGCCAGGGATTGAACCAGGGGCACTCCACCGCTGAGCCACATCCCCAGCCAAGAAAGCAGTTTTAAATAAAGGATAAGCAGGGCGTGGTGGTAGTGCATGCCTATCATCCCAGTGATTCTGGAGGCTGAGACAGGAGGATCGCAAGTTGGAAGTCAGCCTCAGCAACTTAGTGAGGCCCTGAGCAATTCAGTAAGACCCTGTCTCTAAATAAAATATAAAAAGGGCTGGGGATGTGGCTCAGTGGTTAAGCACCCCTGAGTTCAATCTCCAGTACCAAAAAAAAAAAAAAAGGATGCATATTATATGATTCCATGAACGTGAACTGTCCAGTACAGGCAAATCCTAGACAGGATCATAAATTAGTGGGTGTCTAGGGTTATAGCAGCAAAGAGGTGGAAGGCAGGAACGGCGAATGGTTACAGGGTTTCATGGTGCAACCAGGATGTTCTAAAATTAGATGGGGCAGTAGTTGCACCACTCTTGTGAGCTTACAAGAAACACTGAAGTGGATACTTTATTATTTTTTTATGAAAAATAAACTTTAGTAATAAAGTCGCGTAATGCAAATTACAATGTGCAAATACCATTTTTATCTTTCAAACAGTGGCAAAGAAAGGAAAAACTTTTGTCCTACATGCTACAATGAACATTCTCATATACTGTTTTTTGGGATGCATATGACCGTAGAATGTATTTTGGCAGAATATACACACACTGGGCATAACTCATTCTGCTTAGGTTCCTACTCTTTTTTATTTTTATTTTTTGCAGTTGTAGATGAACAGAATGCCTTTATTTTATTTTTATACATTGCATCAGATCCAACCCAGGGCCTCCCACAGGCTAGGCAAGCGCTCTACCACTCAGCCCAGCCCCAGCCCCCAGGACCCCCTCTTGTGGTCCTGTATGTGGACACAAGGCTAGGAAAGCCCTGTCCCATCCATTCCACTGTCTTTCCCGCTCCCTGCCCCTGCCGTTCCCTTTGTCTAATCCAATAGCCTCCCCGCCACCCCCATGATGTGTTGGCATCCCCAGGTCAGAGAGAACTTTCAGCCTTTGGTTTCTAGGAACTGGCTTATGTCACTTAGCATGATAGTCTCCATGAAACTTTATGATGTGTGAAATATGTTCTAGAGACATTGTTAAAACAATTAGTTGGGACTCTTCCTTTTTTTTCCTCTTTGTGGTGCTGGGGATTGAACCCAGGGCCTTGTGCATGCAAGATAAGCACTCTACCCACTGAGCTACTTCCCCAGCCCTAGTTGGGACTCTTTACATTGATTCTTCAACCCACTAATAGGGTAATGGGTCACAGTCTGACAAAACAACTCTAGAGACATTCTCACACATTTGTGGAAGGCGATGTGAGGATAGAGACTTACTACAAACATTTTTGTGAATGTGAACAAACAAGCGGTATCTCTCATTTCACTCAGAGTATGGATACATAAAACTATGGAATATCCATGAGATAAAATTCAGTATACAACAGTTTAAAAGGATAAATAAAGCCAGGCACAGTGTCACTTGCCTGTAATCCCAGCGCTCAGGAGGCTGAGGCAGGAGGATTGCAAGTTGGAGGCCAGCCTCGGCAACTTAGCAACTCAGTGAGACCCTGTCTCTAAATAAAATACAAAATAGGGCTGGGGATGTGGCTCAGGGGTTGAGTGCCCCTGAGTTCAATCCCCAGCACCACTCCCCACCCCCAAAAAAGGATAACTAAAATCTGGGAGGGGAAGGGACGAGAGGGGAGGAGAGGGGAGGGGGATGACTATAGAGATACATTGGGGAACTTCCAATACCATTAATGTTCTGTTTCTTTCTTTTTAAAAAATTTTTAATTTGTTCCAATTTGTTGTCCGTGACAGAACGTATTTATGCATTTTGATAGATCGTACATAAATGGAGCGTAATTTTTCATTTTTCTGATTGTACATATTGGAGGATCACATCGGTCATGTTTCTTAACCTGAGTGGAGGTTTCATGAGCATTCACTGTGTAACTTTTTGAACCTTTTATTGAACTGAATATTTTTCTGATTCTTCATTATTTACAAATTTAAAAGTAACAAGAGGAGATGCCCGATGTTATAGATAGCATGATACAGCTGATACAAGCTTTACGAACATGCCCGTCAAAACTATTGCATCAAGCTGGGCGCAGTGGCGCGCCTGTAATCCCAGCACTTGGGAGGCTGAGGCAGGAGGATCGCGAGTTCAAAGCCAGCCTCAGCAACTCAGCGAGGCCCTAAGCAACTCAGTGAGAGCCTGTCTCTAAATAAAATACAAAATAGGGCTGGGGGTGTGGCTCAGTGGTGGAGTGCCCCTGGGTTCAATCCCCAGTACCAAAAACAAAACAAAAACCAAAAAACTATTGCATCCACCTAAGTCTGTTCGGAGACTAGAAACCACTCCACAGATTTCAAGCACAAGAGTATTTAATGCTAGTACTTGGTTTCAAATGTTTAAAAGGAGGGAAGAACAAAAGGGAACAGGAAATGTTACCCGGATGTCAGGAGGTGGCTTCTAGTCTTGCATTGAATTCAGGAGCTCATACTATTGATCTGCCTGTCCCTATTGATCCCCATCCCTGTCCCTGTCCTTGAACAGAGATGGAGATGGTGCCAACATGGAAAAACAGTTTCCTTCTCCCTCCTGCCTCACAATGTCCCACCAATACCTGCTGGAAGCCAAAGGACAAAGGAATCAGAGGGCCACAGTATGGTGGCTTCCAGGAGTGATCAAAAAGGGTGGGAATCTGGGCCTAGTGGCACATGCCTGTAATCCCAGCAATTCAGGAGGCTGAGGCAGGAGGATCGCAGGTAGAGGCCAGCCTCAGCAAACTTCTCAAGGCCCTGAGCAACTCAGCGAGACCTTGTCTCTAAATAAAATATAAAAAGGGCTGAGGATGTGGCTCAGTGGGTGAGCACCCCTGGGTTCAGTCCCTGACACCAAAATGAAAAGGGGGGAGGGAGTGTGGATGTTCCTCGATTTATGATGGACTATGTGCCACTCAACTCAATGAAAGTTGAAAATTCATTTAATATACTAACTATTCAGCTGCACAGGACACTGTAGAGTGCTGGTGATATCCCTTCACCTTCATGGTCACAGTGCTGACCAGGAGCGGTAACTTGCTTTCACTACCCAGCATCAGGAGAGAGTCTCAAACTGCATTCAAAAACTCTGGGTGGTGGTGCAACTCTGTAATCCCACTACTCAGGAGGCTGAGGCAGGAGGATCACAAGTTCAAGGCCAGCCTCAGCAACTTAGCAAGACCTTGTCTCAAATTAATAATTTTAAAAAATTCCAAAAGGACTGGGGATGTAGCTCAGTGGTAGAGCCCTTGCCCAGGAAGGTGTGAAGCCCTGAGTTCAAGTCCCCATCCTGCAAGGACGCTGGGGCCCTCTGGGAAAAGATCAAAATTCAAAGTATAGTTTCTACTGAGTGTTTTCATGCTACTGTCAAGTAGAAAAACTTGAAGCGAGTCAAACCATCCTGAGTCCGGGCCCATCCACAGTGCTCAGGGCTGAAACAGCCAACCCGCGCTCACCCGAGTCACCAGAGTCCCCGCCAACTCCGGAAAGGGTGCGTTCATGTTGCAAGTCCCAGCAAGTATGACCAGGTGGCTGTGGATTTTGAGTTTGGGGACTACAGATATTTGCTTCATTATTACATATATTTTCTATATTTTTCTAAATCATAAAAGCATAACGGGGGGTGCAGGTGTGGCCCAGGGGTACAGTGCTCGCCACACACCTGAGGCCCTTAGTTTGATCCTGGGACCAGCAGGGGAAAAAAGAAATATATTCTAAAATCTAAATGCAAATTCTCAAAGTTCAATTGAGAAGGAAAAGACAATAAACCACTATACTAATAGTTTTAGGGTCAGGGATTCATACCTAGGAGGACTTTGGGGTTTGTTTTAAATTTTCAAAATTTTCTGAGACTCATTTATAATGAAACTTTACAATATGAATGCTCTTGCGTTTGTGCCTAATTGTGTGGTTTTGTCTTTATGTTTCTTGCTTTTTGGTACCAGGGATGGAACCCAGAGGTGCTCAATTACTAAGCCACATCCCCAGCCAGTTTTATTTATTTGTTTATTTCTTAAGACAGAAGTTCACTAACTTGCTCAGAGCCTCACTAAGTTGCTGAGGCTGGCTTTGAGCTTGCAATCCTCCTGCCTCAGCCTCCTGAGCCACTGGGATGACAGGTGTGTGCCATTGTGCCAGCTTTTTTTGATTAACTGCACGTGAATGCTAGAGTTAAAGGAAACACCAAGCCAAGGAAATCATTCTTTAAACTTCTGTAACTATGTTAAACATGAACTTCAGAAATTTATTGACCTAGGCTTTATAAAAGAAAAATGATGGAGAAATTGGTGCACTATGGACCCCTCTCAGGAGACATTTATTGAGTGCCCTGGTATACTGTGAATATTCCAGGGTGCAGTGGCCTGTACCTCTGGTCCCAGCTACACTAGAGGCTGAGGTAGGAGGATCAGTTGAGCCCAGGAATTTGAGGCCAGCCTGGATCACATAGTGAGACGGTCTCTTAAAAAAAAAAAAAATACCACAAAAATAACAAAAAAACTTCAGGTTGTTTATAGTCAGTATGCTGGAGAAAAGTGTCAATCAAACAAGGTCACGTCTGACATACGGAGTGGCAGGCACGCTGTTTCTGTTACTTTTTTCAGTGTTTACATTTTTGCAAGAAATGCCTAGTCACTGTAAACAAGAATAAAATTTAAGCTGACAGAATGCACGTGACATTAGAGGACAGAAGTATCGCATCTGAGAACCTCATCTGGGGTTTCCCTTTCCTAAGGTCCCAATTACCTGAGGTCAACCATGGTCCAAAGTCATTAAATGAGAAAATTCCAGAAATAACCTTGGTAAGTTTTAAGTCGCATGCAGATCTGAGCAGTGGGATAAAGCCTCTCCCTGGGAGGAGGAACCGTCCCTCGTCCAGTGTGTACAGGGGCACACGCCACCCACCCGTTAGCCACTTAGGCTGTTCATCAGCTCGCTATGCAGGTCTCACAGTGCTTGGGTCCAAGAGGCCCTTATTTTACCCAATAAAGGCTCCAAAGCACAAGAGCAGTGATGTTGGCAATTCAGAGATGTCCAAGCGTATGGAGTGCTTCCTTTAAGTGCAAAGGTGAAGGTTCTTGACTAAGGAAAGAAAGAAACACACAGGCTGAGGTTGCTAAGAGCCACAGAACAACGCAGTATTCTGAGGGAGACAGACTACATTATTGTAATGGTTACTTTGAATTGTCAACTTGATTGGATTAAGAGATGCCAATGATTAAGAGGCTGCTGGGCATGTCCATGAGGGTGTGTCTAGGAATGATTGGCATGTGGGAGAGCCAACGGAATGGAGCCCCTCCCTAAGTGTGGGCAGCACCGCCCAATAAGATGGTGGTTTGGATGGAATAAAAGCTGGAAGAACAAGGAGGAGATGCAGATGCAAGCTCGGCTCTTCTTGAACAGGTTCTTGATGGCTGCTTCAATCATCTGAGGATTTCGGACTCTCACTTCTTCACTCTTCCAAAGCAGACTCTGCCAGTGATTCTCCAGAAGTAGTTTCCAGAAGCTTTGGTCTAGGACTAGGGTAGCACTGCTGATCCCTCTTGTTCTGGGGCTTCTGCCTCTTGGACTGAGCAGCTGCTGGTTCCTCCAGCTCTCCAGCTGCCGACGGCCACTGTGGACTGCCCAGCTTCTGGTCGTGTAAGGCAATCTAGTAAACCCCCTTTTATAATCATACTTCCTGTGGATTCTGTTTCTCTAGAGAACCCTAACACAAATATATATATAAAAACCCCAAGCTGGGGTTTTTCTCTGTTGCCTATGCTGGTCTCAAACCCCACACACTCAAGTGATCCTCCTGCCTGAGGCTTGGAATAGCTGGAGGCACCTTGCTCCCAGGGATATATATTTTTAATTTGTTCTAATTAGTTGTACATGAGAGTATAATGCATTTACACATTTTGATAGATCACACATAAATGGACTGTAATCTCTCATTTCTCTGATTGTACATATTGCAGGATCACATGGGTCATGCAGTTAAACATGTACATGAGGTAATAATGTGTTTCACTCTACTATCATTCCTTCCCCCAAACCCCTTCCCTTCCCTTCACTCCCCTCTACTTAATATGAAGTAACTCTATTCTTCCCTATCCCTGCCCCGCTTATTGCGAATTAGCATCTACATATCAGAGAGAACATTCAACCTTTGTTTTTTTGGGTTTGGCTTATTTCACTTAACATGATATTCTCTAATTCCATCCATTTACCAGCAAATGCCAGAAATTGCATTTGTTTAAAGCTGAGTAATATTCCATCACACACACATATATATATATACACACACCACATTTTCTTTACCATTCATCTGTTGAAGGGCATCTAGGTTGGTTCCATGATGAATTGAGTTATGGTGAATTCAGCTGCTGTAAGAATTGATGTGGCTGCATCACTGTAGTGTGCCGATTTTAAGTCCTTTGGGTCTAAACCGAGGAGTGGGATAGCTGGGTCAAATGGTGGGTCCATTCCAGATTTTCTGAAGAATCTCCACACTGCTTTCTATAATGGTTGCACCATTTTGTGCCCCACCAACAATGTATGAGTGCACGTTGTTCCCCACATTCTCACCGACACTAAGTGCTTGTATTTTTGATAATTGACATTCTGACTGGAATGGGATGAAACCTTAGTTTTGATTTGCATTTCTCTAATTACTAGAGATGTTGAACATTTTTCATATATTTGTTGACTGATTGCATATCTTCTGTGAAGGGTCTGTTCGGTTCCTTAGCCCACTTATTGATTGGGTTATTTGTTTTTTCGGTGTTAAGTTTTTTTAGTTCTTTATGTACCCTAGAGACGAATGCTTTATCTGAAGTACATGTGGTAAATATTTTCTCCCACTCTGTAGGCTCTCTCTTCACATTATTGATTGTTTCTTTTCCCGAAAAGAAGCTTTTTAGTTTGAGTCCATCCCATTTATTGATTTTGATTTAACTTCTTGAGCTTCAGGGGTCTGGTTAAGGAAGTCAGATCCTAGACCGACATGGTGAAGATTTGGGCCTACATTCTCTTCTAGTAGGTGCAGGGTCTCTGTTCTAGTGCGTGTCTTTGATCCACTGTGAGTTGAGTTTCAGGCAGGGTGGGAGATAAAGTTTAATTTCATTTTGTTACATGTGGCTTTCCATTTTTCCCAGCACCATTTGTTGAGTAAGCTATCTTTTCTCTAGTGAATGTTTTTGGTACCTTTTCCTAGTATGTGATACCTGTATTTATGTGGGTTTGTCTCGGTATCTTCCATTCTGTACCATTGGTCCATGTGTCTGTTCTGGTGCCAATACCATGCTGTTTCTGTTACTATTGCTCTGTAGTATAGTTGAAGGTCCGGTATTGTGATACCCCCTGCTTTGCTCTTCTTGCTAAGGATTGCTTTAGCAATTCTGGGTCTCTTATTCTTCCAAATGAATTTCTTGATTGCTTGCTCTATTTCTATGAGGTCCATCATTGGGATTTTAATTGGAATTGCATTGAATTTGTGTAGCACTTTTGGTAGTATGGCCATTTTGACAATATTAATTCTGCCTATCCAAGAACATGGGACATCTTTCCATCTTCTAAGGTCTTCTTCAATTTCCTTTTTTAGTGTTCTGTAGTTTCCATTGTAGAGATCTTTCACCTCTTTTGTTAGATTGATTTCCAATTTTTTTAAGGCAATTGTGAACGGGATAATGTTCTTTATTTCTCTTTCAGTGAATTCATTCCTGATGTATAGGAATGTGTTTGATTTATGGGTTCTGATTTTATATTCTGCTACTTTGCTGAATTTGTTTATTAGTTCTAGAAGATTTTTTGGTGGAATTTTTTGGATCTTCTAAATATAGAATCACATTGTCAGCAAATAGTGATAGTTTGAGTTCTTTATCTGTTCATATACCTTTAATTTTTTTCATCAAATTGCTCTGACTAGAGTTTCAAGGACAATGTTTAATAGCAGTGGTGAAAGAGGACATCCCTGTCTTGTTTCAGTTTTTAGGGGGAATGCTTGGCGCAGTGATAGTTTTTAAAAACACAATTATGGCTGGAGATCTAGCTCAGTGGCAGACTGCTATTGGGTTTGATCCCCAACACCAATACATAAATAATAAAAATAAACATAAAACAACAATTATTACTCTGTTCTTGTCTTTATTCTGACTTCAAGGCTGGAGTGTCCTGTCCCATGAACACAACAACTGGACGTCAGTTTTATTTTGGGAATGCCAACTCAGGAACACAACAACCCAAGATATTAGTCATTAAACATTCCTATAAGCTAGTGCGGTGGCGCACGCACATGCGGAAGAGGCTGAGGCAGAGGATGCAAGTTGGAGGCCAGCCTCAGCAACTTAGCGAGGCCCTAAGCAACTCAGTGAGACCCTGTCTCTAAATAAAATACAAAATAGGGCTGGGGATGTGGCTCAGTGGTTAAGCACCCCTGGGTTCAATCCCCAGTGCCAAAAAAAAAAAAAAAAAAAAATTGCTTTAAACGGAATAGGCTTGTGGAATCTACCCTGAAGGACTCTTCCTCTCTCAATGCCCAGGAGGTGTCAGACTGACAGCTTTCCGTCACTGTGACAAAAAGTCTCTTAGATCATTAAATTAAAGGAAGGACAGGCTCGCTGGACTCAGTTTCGGAGGCGGCAGCCCAAGGCCGGGCTCTGCGGCTCCGCACCTCCTTCCAGGCAGCGCAGCAGGCGGCGGCCGCAGTGCACGCTGGGTAAACCAGCTCACAGCATGGCGGCCATGAAGTGGAGGGGAAGGGGAAGGGGCGGGGTCCCATAGCACTCCAAGGACACGCCCCCTTGACCTTACTTCCTTCCGCTTGGCTCCACCTCTTAAAGGTCCAACCACTCTCTACAGTACCCCACTGTCAAAGTAGCCTTCGCACACCCTGGCCTTTGGGTGACATTCCTAAACTAGACTGATAGCACCTGAGGTGGCCTGGGATGTTTGCATGTCACAACTAAGTGTCTTTCAGCAAAAATGGGCCACATTTGAATGCCGAAGATTTGATACCCCAAAAAGCATGGACTTTAAAGATTGGGTCCTTTAGCTGGGCGGGGTGGCTCTGGAGGCTGAGACCGGAGGATAGCAAGTTCAAAACCAGACTCAGCAACTTAGTGAAGCCCTATCAATTCAGTGAGCCGCTGTCTGTAAATAAAAATAATAAAAAGGGCTGGGGATGTGGCTCAGTTGTTAAATGTCCCTGGGCTCAATCCCCAGTACAAAGAAAAAAAAAAAAAAACAGGTCCCTTCCTCCCAGGGGGAAGGGGAAAAAAAAAAAAAAAAAAACCCGCCACGAGCAATCAGCTTTTTTTTCTTTGAGTTGTAGATGGACAGAGACCTTTATTTTATTTATTTATTTTTGTGAGAATGGAACCGCCATGCCTCACACACGCTAGGTGAGCGCTCTCACTGACCTGCTTGTTACTCTTTCTTGCTCTATTGGTTTTTTAGTATGTGATTTTTTTTTTCCAGAGCTGGGTTTGAAACCCAGGTCCTCATGCTTCTCAGCATGCTAGGCAAGCTGCGTCTGTGATCTTTTATCCTCATTAAAATACAAAGCACAAGACACAGCCACTGTGAAAGCCTTTGATGACCCCCAGCAAATGCACACATAGCTGTTTCCACCTTGCAGAGGAGGACATGAACAACAAGGGAGGAGGCGTCCTGTGCTCCTCATCCCACAGAGCCTCCCCCAGAATTGGGACCCCATGTATTTCCTGTGCTTGGAGGCTGGTATTGGGGTGAGGTTAGAATTCCCTTCATACTCCAAAGGATGAAAGGGTTTTTTCTTGCCAGTTCATTTGATTATTTATGTTTCAGACAGGGAACTAGGTCAGATTCTCATTTAAAAGATCTTCATGGTTTTTAGATCTATGACCAGAAAAGTATGGCTTGTGAAAAATAATCATTTTTTTTTTTTTTTTAAAAACATGATCTATTAGGTTGGCCATGAGAGTTTCTGGTCCACTAAATACCTGGTTTGAAGATAAAGTGAGTTATAGGTTTCAGCCGTGAGTAAGGTTATTGCCTGACTTCAATTTTGAACATCACTGGGGACAGGGATTCCTCACTGTCAGCAGAAGAAACAAACACACACGGTTTTAACTTCTATAGTTCTGGTGTCAGAAGTGTGTGTGTGTGTAGGGTTTTTTGTATTTTTGTTTTTGGGGGGTTTTTTTGCTATTCACCAAGCAAGCAATGCAGGCGACACAACCTGGGAATCGGCTAAGTAACTGGATTCTATTCTGACCTGGATACTATTAAGAGACCATAGGTTGAAGGTTCAGTTTCCAGGACTGTCCCCACACTTCTGATGTGCACTGCAAATTCCAGATTGATTTACCTGTGCTTCTGACCCCCTGAGTGTGATTCACGGTTCCCATGACTTCCTTCTCAGATTCAATTAATTTCCTAGAACGCCTCGCAGATCAAGGAAACACTCTGTTTACTGCTTTAGTGTGAAGAATATTACAAGTTCTGGCCATGCAGCTCAGTGGTAGAGCTCTTTTTTATGTATTTTGATTCATTGAACACAAATGGGGTACAGCTGTTGTTTCTCTGGTTGTACACGGAGTAGAGTCACACCATCTGTGCGTTCATACATACATACATACATACAGGGCAATGATGTCTGTCTCTTTCTGTTATTATTCTTACCCCCCTCCCCAACCCCATCCCCTTTTTTCCCTATGCAATCCATCCTTCCTCCATTCTTGCCTCCCTCCCACCCCACATCATGCATCATCATTCACTTATCAGAGAGATCATTCAGCCTTTGGTTTTTTGGGATTGGCTAATCTCACTTAGCATGACATTCTCCAACTTCATCCATTTACCTGCAAATGCCATAATTTCATTCTTCTTTATGGCTGAGTAATATTCCATTGTGTATATATACCACAGTTTCTTTATCCATTCATCTATTGAAGGGCATCTAGGTTGTTTCCACAATCTAGCTATTGTGAATTGAGCAGCTATGAACATTGATGTGGCTGCATCACTGTAGTAATCTGATTTTAAGTCCTTTGGGTATAGGCCAAGGAGTGGGATAGCAGGGTCAAATGGTGGATCCATTCCAAGTTTTCTAAGGAATCTCCACAGTGCTTTCCAGAGTGGCTGCACCAATTTGCAACCCCACCAGCATTGTATGAGTGTACCCTTTTCCCCACATCCTCGCCAACACCTATTGTTGCTTGTATTCTTGAAAGACATTCTAATTGGGGTAAGGTGTGGATTTGATTTGCATTTCTCTTATAACTAGGGATGTTGAACATTTTTCCATTTATCTGTTGATTGCTTGTAGATCTTCCTCTGTAAAGTGTCTGCTCATTTCCTTGGCCCATTTATTGATTGGGTTATTAGTGTTCTTGGTGGAAAGTTTTTTGAGTACTTGGTAGATTCTGGAGATTAGTGCTCTATCTGAAGTGTGTGTGGCAAAGATTTTCTCCCACTCTGAAGGCTCTCTCTTCACATTGCTGATTGTTTCCTTTGCTGAGAAAAAGCTTTTTAGTTTGACTCTATCCCAATCATTGATTCCTGCTTTTATTTCTTGTGCTTTGGGAGTCATGTTAGGGAAATCTGATCCTAAGACCACATGATGAAGATTTGGACCTACTTTTTCTTCTGTTAGGTGCAGGGTCTCTGGTCTAATTTCTAGGTCCTTGATCCATTTTGAGTTCCGTACAGGGTGAGAGATATGGGTTTAGTTTCATTTTGCTGCATATGGATTTCCAGTTTTCCCAGCACCATTTGTTGAAGAGGCTGTCTTTTCTCCATTGTATGTTTTTGGCGCCTTTGTCTAGTATGAGAAAACTGTATCTAAGTGGGTTAGCTCGGCATTCCCTGTACTGCAAAATGGAAGAGATAGATAGAGGATATTGCAAAGGATACAGAGGAAGAGATACATCTGGCCAGCTGTCAGAGAAGGACTGAGGAGTTCCCATGCCCTCCCCAGATGTTCTACCTTCCAGAAACTTCTATGTGTTCCACTATCTGCAAGCACTCCAAACCCGGTCAGGTTGGGTTTTTGTGGAAGCTTCGTTATACAGCCATGATTGATTACATCATTGGCTATTGATGATCAGCTCAACTTTCAGTGCCTGAGAAGTTAGCCAGTGGTGATCTGACCTTGCTATCTTCTATGACCAGACCCATCCTGAAGCCCGCCCAGGGGCTGCCAGCCACCAATCCACTCATCAGCACAACAAAAAAGATGCTGGCCACTTTGGAGATCTCAAGGATTTTCAAAGTCATGCCAAGGGAAGAAGAGAAAGGTCTTATTTAAGCTACGACTGAAGGTCCTCGCACTCTCCCAACACCTCAGCCAGCCTGTTCCCTCATTCTGGCTTATGTGAACCCCAAATCATCTCCTCCCTCTACCTTCTCTCCACCCACTGGCTTGAGGTCCCCACCCTCTCCTCTGCTTGTCCTTTACCGTCCTAGCAGGGACACGTGGCCCCAGCATGTGCCAAGACGCAGCGCAGCAGAACCTGCAGCCCCTTTTACCTTCACACCCTGCGCCTCTGCTTAGGACCGGGAGCCCTTGACCCAGCAACTGAACTGCCTTCTCGTCCTTAGAGAGTCGATTGTGCCCTTTTAATCTTTTCTGATGGAAGCGTTTAGATGATTTAAGACAGTCTTACATCCCAAGACCGAATAACCCAGGATAAATTGAAAATATCAAAGTGAAAAATGCACTTTAATATACCTCTTCCCGAACATCAGCGCGAAGCCACGCAGAGCGCGGTGGACCGTCACTCCACGCCCCTGGTGGCTTCCCGCCTTCCTGTGGCTCGGCGCCGCCGCCGCCCTGCAAGGTGAGAGAGCGCGCTGCAGGCGGCTCACCTGCCAAAGAGCAAAACACAAAACATAAATTTTCCTGAATGCATATCACGTTCTCACCATCCTAAAGTGGAAAAATCACAGGTTGAACCATGGCCAAGTCAGGGACCATCAGTAAGGGGGCCTCAGTGTAGCAGGGAGGAGAGGGCAGGGAGCCAGGGAGGTAGAGGAGTTTTTTTTCTTTTTTTAATTTTGATACCAGGGATTGATCCTAGGGGTGCTTAACCACTGAGCCACATCCCCAGCCCTTTTTATATTTTATTTACAGACAGGGTCCCGCTGAGTTGCTTAGGGCTTCACTAAGTGGCTGAGGCTGGCCTCCACCTTGCCATCCTCCTGCCTCAGCCTCCTGAACTGCTGGAACTGTGCCACTGAACCCAGGTGAGACTGAGATTTAATATATAGGACGGACTCACCTGATCATGGAAACTGAGAAGTCTCAAGATGTGTAATCAATAACCTGGAGACAGAGGTGGACCCGTCCTGTGGTTCCAGTCTGAGTCTAAAGTCCTGAGAAGTTGGAGTCAATGGTGGAAGTTCCTATTGGAGGGCAGAAGACAAATGTCCCAGTTCAGACAGTCAGATAGGAAGCGTTCCCCTTTATTCAACCTTTTTGTTCTGTTTGGACCCTCAACTGATTAGACAAAGCTCACCCTCATTAGGGAGGGCAATCTGCTTTATTCAGTCTACTGACTGAACGACCCTCATGGACGCATCCAGAATAATGCTTGATCAAATGTCTGGGCACCCCGTGGTCGGTGCTGAGAAGCAAGAGCCGGGTGGCAGACTGGCAGCCGGGTGGATTGGATCTCGGGTAGCAAGCACCACCCATGGCCATACAGGTGCTGCGGGTCAAAGGCCTGGCAGGCCAGTGCCAAGGTGAGCCTATGCAAGCCTGTCCATCACCCTGTGGCAAGCCAGGCTTGCGCACAGTGGGGATCCCTGCTGCAGAAAGCCCTGCAGGACCAGACACCCCCACCGAGCATGCGCAATCAACGACTTCAGCCTCCCCCTTGCTGAACCCGGGGAGAAAATGCAAACCAGAAGGGGACTCAAGAATTGAGCAAGAGCCTTAGTACATTTTCCAAACCCTAATTAACATAAATTTGAACCAATGGCTTTAGTACTTTTCCAAATCCTAATTAGGACAAGTCTGGACCAACAGCCCTGAAGGAAGTGCTGGGCAAACCCCTAGTTCATGTCGCTGAGAAAACCTACTGCGGCTGCTCTCGCAGACCAAGGTTCTGCTCCTGCTCAGTGAATTCTGTTAAATCCACGCGCATCCTGGTCTGCGCACTTCATTCTTTAAATTCATAAGACAAAAACCTGGAAGAAGAAATTAATTGTGAGTGGCTGGGGTCTGCGGGAGCACCTGGAGCGTGGCCACCGTGAGGAGCCGCACACCTCCCAGCTGGGGACACCAGCTGCAGGTAGGACTGGGGAAACTTTAGTCTCGCCCGCCAGCAGCTGTGCCGAATCAATCTGAATCTCAAAACTCCGATTCGGTAAGACCTTGTCTCAAAAATTTTTTAAAAAGGTTGGAGATGTAGCTCAGTGGTACCCCATCCCCTGAGTTCATCCACAGTATTGGGGGCAACAGGGGGAACAAATTTAAAACTATAAACAGCCCTTTTGCTGTTAAAAAGATTAAATTTGATCCGGGCATGTGGCGCACGCCTGTAATCCCAGCAGCTTGGGAGGCTGAGGCAGGAGGATCGCAAGTTCGAGGTCAGCCTCAGGAACTTAGCGAGGCCCTAAGCAACTCAGTGAGACCCTGTCTCTAAATAAAATGCAAAATAGGGCTGGGGATGTGGCTCAGTGGCCGAGTGTCCCTGAGTTCAATCCCCGGTTCCAAAAATAAAAAATAAATAAATAAATAAATAATAAAATAACTCCAACTGGAAGTAACCCAAATGGTGACAAAAGAATGCATAAATAGTGGTGTACTCATAAAATGGAATACCAAGCAGCAATGAGATGGAGCGAAGTACAGCCGACCACGGAGAAGCAAACAAGCATGAAGGAAATCAGGCACAGCCATGTGTAGGGACACACGCCTATAATCCCAGCGACTGCGGAGGCTCAGGCAGGAGGATCGCAAGTTCGAGGTCAGCCTCAGCAACTTAGCAAGGCCCTAAGAAACTTAGCCGGACACTGTCTCAAAATAAAACATGATTTTAGAAAGGGCTGGAGATGTGACTCAGTGAGAAGGAAGGGCGGAATGAATGAATGAAGGAATCAGGCATTAAAAGAGTGTGGACTGGGCTGGGGGTGTGGCCCAGTGGCAGAGCGCCTGCCCAGCACGTGTGAGGCACTGGGTTCGATCTTCAGCACCACATAGAAATAAATAAATAAAGGCATTGTGTCCATCTACCACTAAAAAAAATCATTAAAAAAAAAGTGAACCTCAGCCGGGCGTGGTGGCGCACGCCTGTAATCCCAGCGATTTGGGAGGCTGAGTCAGGAGGATCGCGAGTTCAAAGCCAGCCTCAGCAACTTAGCGAGGCCCTAAGCAACTCAGTGAGACTCTGTCTCTAAATAAAATACAAAATAGGGCTGGGGATGTGGCTCAGTGGCCGAGTGTCCCCGGGTTCAACCCCCAGAACCAAAAAAAAAAAAAAAAAAAAAAAGTGAACCTCGTTGGATGAGACAAAGGGGAATGAGGGGAAGGGAAAGGATGGGGTGGGAAAGACAGTGGAATGGAGGGGACAGAACCTTCCCGTTCATATGTGAACATGACCAGGGAAGCTCCACGCCATATCCCACCGCGAGGATGGGGAGTGACGCTCCATGCGTGTGTGACAGGTCGGAGTGCACGCCACTGTCGTGGATGTCTGAGAAGACAACATGCACCTCCAACAGAGCACTGATCTCCAGGATATAAAGCACTCAAAAAACTTAACACCCAAAACCCAAAAACCCAATCAATAAATGGGCTAAGGAACTGAACAGACACTTCACAGAACAAGAAATACGATTGATTAACGAACATAAGAAAAAATGTTCATCGTCTCTGGCAATTAGAGAAATGCAAATCCAAATTGCTCTAAGATTTCATTTCACTCCAGTCAGATTGGCAATTATCAAAAACACAAGCAATAATGTGTTGGTGGGGAAAAAGGTGCACTCATATGTTGCTGGTGGGACTGCAGATTGGTGCAGCCACTCCGGAAAGCAGTGTGCAGGTTCCTCAGAAAACTTAGAATGGAATCACCATTTGAGCCAGCTATCCCACTCCTCAGTCCCAAAGGACTTCAGGTGCTCATTTTGCTGTGATGCAGCCACATCAGTGTTTATAGCCGCTCAATTCTCAGTAGCAAAACTATGGAGCCAACCTAGACGCCCTTCAATAGATGAATGGATAAAGAAAATGTGGTACATAGACACAATGGAATATTACTCAGCCTTAAAGAAGAATGAAATTATATTTGCAGATAAATGGATGGAACTGGAGAAGATCATGCTAAGTAAAATAAGCCAATCCCAAAAAGCCAAGGGCCAAATGTTTTCTCTGATAAGCGGATGCCGATCCATACAGGGGTGGGTAGGGAAGAATGAAGGAACTTTGTACAGAGCCGAGTGAGGGGATGGGTGGGGCCGGTGGGGATGGGAAGGGCAGGAGATTGAGACAGACATTATGACCCTATATACATGTATTAAAAAAATTTAAAAAATATTTATCACTGTCATAAAAAGTTAAAGAAAAAAGTTACAAATTAAATTAAATTGAAAAAAGATATCTGAAAAGAACAAATTAAAAATTTAAAAAGAAATCCATGCGGGTTGTGTGATTCCTAGCACCTGAATTTCAAGAGCAGGCCTGATGACTCTGTCCCATTAGCTGGCAGAGCAGCGGTGGCCTCTAGTGGAAAGCAAACTGCATTGGAAAGGGACGGCTCATTTTGTAACCCTGGTCAGAGTCTGCATCTCAATTTGATGCTTGAACACACGCACCCACACTGAAGATGTCCACAGGCGACCTCTATGGAAGTCAAATTATTTTGCATCGAAATTTTATTTTTTGTCCCATGATTGAAGGAGTTTCATTTTTTAAAATAAAGCCTAGCTACACCATAACTACAAAGTACCAAGATTAATTGCTTTTTGAACACACGTGCTACCTTCTCCTCCCCCAAAAGTAATGTAGGATTCTCATCTTATCCCAGATCAATTTCTCTTAAAAAAAAAAAAAACCTAGCCCTAGCCGGGCGCGGTGGCGCACGCCTGTAATCCCAGCGCTTGGGAGGCTGAGGCAGGAGGATGGAGAGTTCAAAGCCAGCCTCAGCAACTTAGCGAGGCCCTACGCAACTCGGTGAGACCCTGTCTCTAAATAAAATACAAAATAGGGCTGGGGATGTGGCTCAGTGGTGGAGTGCCCCTGGGTTCAATCCCTGCTTCCAAAACAAAACAAAACAAAAAAACCGAGCCCTTCCCCCCAAGCATCTTCCCTAGTGATTTCTGGGTTTTGATGGGTTCCACTGCGGCTCAATCATGGCTCTGGGAAGAGGTCAAAACCTGGGCCTGGCTTGCTGTCCCTCAGGGCTCCATGGCTGATCTTCATGACTCAGGGTTTGCAATAGCAGAGGGACAATGTTTTCCCCAAACTTTGTCTTCCTGGCCCCTGATGCGGCCTTTCTCTTGTAGGATGCATTGAAATTTTAATACTTAATCAAAAGAAGGCATTTGAATACCCAACACGCTCCAACTTACTGCACGTATCCTGCATCTGGCCGCCGGTGGGTCCTTCCAACACCATGCATATGACTATTCCCGTTTGATAGATAAGAAAATATAAATGCAATACAGCAGCTCCACTTGCCCAAAGTTTTCAGGGTGGGTGGGAAGGCAAAAAAGGGCCTGCAGCTGGGTAGATGGGGCTGATTGGCGATGGGCGATCACCAGCAGCTCGCCTGCTGTTGGCTGCTGGCTTGCAACTTAAGAATTTTCTGCAACATAAGCTGGGGTTGGGGCTCAGCGGTAGAGCGCTTGCCTAGCGCGTGTGAGGCACTGGGTTCCATCCTCATCACCCCATAAAAATAAATAAACGAAATGAGGGCATTGTGTCCATCTACAGCCAAAAATACATGTTAACAAAAAGAATTTTCTCCTCCTTAAATACAATAAATTTTGCTCTTGTACCCACTCTTTCTGGTCTCTGGATTTTGTTCTTCAAATTCACAAGAACCCCAAAAGGGATTGGTGGCGAGCTGCTGGGGATTGCTACCACATTGGAGGGCATGGCCACCCTTCGGAGCGATGACCTTTCTCAGCTGAGAGGCCTCCGGCTGCTGCAGACACCACCTGCCCGCAGAAGCGGGGAGTGAGTTTTATCTCAAAACTTTGCAACGGGCATGATCGCACTTGCCATATTGTAACTACCAAAGCAAGGCGCGAAGTCACGTCGTCATGGGAGAAGCTGCCATGTCAGGCTGCTAAAGCACGGATATTAGGGAAATGCCAATCAAAGCACAGTGAGGGCTGGGGATGTAGCTCAGTGGGCAGCGTGCTCGCCTGTCAAGCACAAGGCCCTGGGTTCAATCCCCAGCACTGCAAAAAACCACAGCGACACACGACCTCATACCTCCTGGGTGCTATTAAAAACATGAAATCAGCCTGTTGAAGCACCCGGAGAAATTGGAATCTGTGGGCATCACTGGCCGAAGTGAAAGAGCAGGCGCTTTGGGAACCAGTATGGGGTTCCTTAAAAATCGAATTGCCATGGCCCCCCAGCAAGCCTGCTTGGTAGTCTCTACCCAAAGGAACTGAGAGCAGGGCTGTTCCCACTCCCAGGCTGATACCAGCATCTTTCATAAGAGCGAAAGCTTTTGTTTTAAATAAGCCTTAAAAGTTTGCAATTCATGAAAGGATTTTAATTATGTCCTTCTTCGTGTTTTGATAGAACGGTAATGAGGGATTCACTTGCCCATTTTCTTGTCCTCTTTTTCGAAGATTGAGCGCAGGGCCTAGCGGATTCCAGATAAGCACTCTACCACTGAGATTCATCACCAGCTCTTTTTATTTTGAGACAAGGTGTAAATTGCAGAGGCCGGCCTCAAATTCGCAATCCTCCAACTGCAGCCCCAGAATAGCTGGGATTACAAGCCTACAGCACCGCATCCAGCCAGCAAGCATTTCAAAATTTACATAACTGAGGCTCAGAGGTGAACTGGCTTGCCCACGTGGCTCCTTACCCAGGCCAGCTGATTCCCTAGCCTCCACTCTGCATGCTTCACCGGGCTGTCTTCATCAGCCAGAGCGAAACAGAATTTTCCCATGTCGTTAAAATCGTGAGCTAAAACACAAGCTAGCTAGTGGAATGTAAATTTCTGATTTTTATTTATTTTGCATAAGTATATTCCAAATATGGCCAGAGACATACTAAACCCAGAGCTTTGGAGATGGATCTCGATCCTCTTTCCTGCTAATGAGGAACACTAGGGTGTTTCTACCCGGCTGGCAGATGTAGTCTAGAGGACGGTCTATGCAGCCTGGGAACATCGCGGTTCTCAGGGGTGGGCACACCCTCTGCTGTTGCTGCCACTGACCCTCGCAGCTCACCTCGATTTCTTCTTTGAGGGTTCTTGTCTCCTGAATTCAATAACGAAACAAAACAAAATGCTACCCATCTGGATGAGTAAGTGTAATGGTAGTTTACTGCGCAACGGGAACGGACTGCTCGAGACACAAAGAGACCCAGACAGGCTTTTTCCTTCCAGCGCGCTGGTCGAGGGGCTTATATAGCTCTGAGGTCTGTGCTATTGCTCCAAATTTATGCTAATTAGGGTTTGAGAAAAGTGCAAGGTCATTGGTCCAGATTTATGCTAATTGGGGTTTGGAAACGTACTGACGCTCTTGGTTAATTGTTGGGTTCAATCTGCCCCTTTGCCATTTTCTCACGGAGGGTCAGGAAGCGGGAGGTTGAGGTCGTGGGTGGGGCTGTGGCGCATGCGTGAAGTGGGCTTCTGCAGCAAGAGTCCAAACCATGCCCAGACCTGGCCTAGGAAAGGTGACTGGTAGGTGCACCTGGGCTCCGGCCTGCTGCGCATGCGTCTAGTAGGTGCTGCGGGCCACTGGCCTGCCGCGCATGCGTGGTGGGCTCCACGCCTCCTCGGGTAGGGCCTGCGGGCTTGCGCACCCCCGGGGTGGCTACCGCCCAGCTCTGCTGCTGTTGCTGCTGCTCAGTAGGGTCCAGGGGGCCAGCTGCGTGGCTTGGCAGCCGGGGAGGCTTGTCAAGACTTAAGCTAATAAAAAGAACAATAAAAAATATTTTTAAAAATACACTAAAACAATTTATTTGTTGCTTTCTAAACTGGAAATGTTACAATGTCTTGCAATTATATTTGCTAAACCTGGGAACCCTAACTTGGCGGGGGGGAATTTTAGGGGTCACTGATATCCAGAGAGAGACATCTCTTAAGAGATTTTCCCCGTGGTGACATGGGGTGTTAGTGGCACATCCAGGGTCCCACCCTGTCCGCCTGTTTCCAGGTCCTGACACCCCCTCCCTCCAGTGTGTGGCCACGACGCAGTAGGAAGCCCTGGAACAGCGGGTGGTGGTGAGAACAGCTGCTTGCTTTCTGCCAAGACGGTCTGCATGTCCCCGTCTCCTCCCCAGCTGTCCTACTGGGTAACACCGTGACACGTATTGCCATGTGGAGAAGATGCGAAGAGCGAGGTCGCAGCAATTTAGAGATGATCGTGTTGATTGAGATTTCGAACCGTGGAGCACGGCTGCTCAGGAAGCACTAATTAAGCAGGAGACTCTAATTAAGAAACAATTTGAATGTTTGCAGCAAACCCCAGCAGTCACCGGCGCAGCAGACAGCACAGGGACTCCGATTCTTAACTCGCTGCCTTAGCTTACTGTGCCACCTCCAAGGAGTCGTTTAACCTCTCTGGGCTGCTGTTTCCTGGGCTATGAAATGAGGACATTAGTCTGGTTGATGTTCAACGACCTTGCCAGCCTCACAGTGGCTGATTGCAGGAATATTCTTTCCTTGCTAGAAAAATTCCCTGTGAATTCTGGTGTCTTTTTTACCCTCTCTGCAACCCGCCAAAGTCCAATTATTCTCAGTTCTCGTGGATTTGAACTCTAATCTATAAATCCACCTGTGCATGAATCATACCTTTCTTTGAGTTTTACAGCGCAACGGAAGTTTTTCTTAAATCCCCTGCCTCCAGGGTGGCAATCTGAGGACTCCCCTCTTCCTTTCCCTGAATCACTTCACAGGGGATCAAATGTAGTGCTAAGTCATGTGTGGACAGAGGTCAGCAGCCTCCACCAAGATATCCACGGTACCATCTGGGACTCAGGAGTGGTCCTTGTGGGTTGCCATGGAGATCATTGCCTCAGCTCCCATCTGCTGAGGATGCAGCTTCTGGTCGATGATTGCAGTAATGGTCCCAATTATTCTTGCTTACCCATGTTTGTGTCCCCCTGGTGATATCTTCCCTTCTACACTGGGTGTGAGCTTGGCCACATGACTTGCTTTGACAAGTGGCAGAGAGGAACAGTTAATCCAAGCAGGAACTGAAAAAGCCCTCCATGGTTATGATTTTTTTCCTTCCCTCCCTCCCTCCCTTCCTTCCTTCTTTCCTTCCTTCCTTCCTTCCTTCCTTCCTTCCTTCCTTCCTTCCTTTTTGGTACCAGGGATGGAACCCAGGAGTGCATAACCCCTGAGCCACATCCCCAGCCCTTTTTATATTTTATTTAGAGACAGGGTCTCACTGAGTTGCTTAGGGCCTCGCTAAGTTGCTGAGGCTGGTCTCAAACTCGTGATCCTTCTGTCTCAGCCTCCTGAGCTGCTGGGATTGCAGGCATGCACCCTTATGCCTGGTGATGGTTATGATTTTATCTCTTAGAATTCTGCTACTGCCATGAGGACACACCTGGGGGGAGCAGGTTGGAACAATGTAAGAGATATTCGTTATTGCACCACTAACTCAGAAGGTAGAGCTGACCCCACCAAGGCTGATCCACCAACTGACCACAGCCAAGATCAGCCAAGTACCCCCAGATTAATAGAATCACCCAGCAACCGATCATTTCATAAGAATCAATGAATGTTTTGTTTTAAACCTTTAAGTTTTGGGGTTCTTTGTTATGCAGCAGTAGCTAACTGAAACATGGATTTTTTTCCTAGACTCTTGTGCCTGCCTTCCTAGACCCTGCTGGGCTGCTGACGATGTAAGATGCACAGGAGAAGCCATGCTTCCACTTAAAAACCTTTGTAATCCAAGGCATGGGATGTCCTCAACATGTAATGGTAACCAAAGAGGTGACTCAAAGGCCACATTCCTCATGTTCCCTGCTGGAGTTGACATTCCCTCATTAACCTGGGAGACGGTCATTGCTGGGACCTTCTGTGCTGTCCCCAAAGTCTGGATGACCTGGTTCCTGTGGTGGGTGAGGACTCAGGGACAGGTAGCTCTGCCTAGGAGGGGAAGAAAGGTGACCTTGTTTCCCCTGAGACTGGGCAGGGGGAGAGATGAGGGAGGAGCAGGGAGAGAGGATGAGGAAGAGACATGTCCATTTCAGTAAATCTCAGTGGTGGAGCAGCAGGGTTCTAATCAAAGCATAAAGTGGACCATGGTTACATTTCCCCACTGTCCATTTCTGCATTCCATTTCTATGGAAAAATGAGTGATGATCTTTCCAAGCTGCTTCCTGCTGAGAGGGGGTGAAGCTGGGGGAAGTGACCCAAAGTCCTTCTTCTCTATCAGGTGCGGAGTGGACAGTTAAGGGCATTCAGCATCAGGGCAGCCCAGAGGTCCACAGTGGCAGATGGCAGGTGACTGGACAGGGTGACAATGGGGCAGGGATCCTAAGACAACAGTAAATAAGACAGTGGAGCATTACTTTTTTGTAAACGATTAGCACAAAAGCAATTAGTGTTTCACACAGTCTCTGAAAATCATGAGGACAGGAGCTCATAATCTTCTCAGTTAAAAACAGATCAAGTTTACCAAGGTAGGAGGTCAGGAAGATTCGTAGGTCCATGAGATCAGACTCAAGTTAATTAAGAACACACTTGCAACTCTAGCATCTTTTTAACATTTTTTATATTTTTATGTTTTTATATTTTGCTTTAGTTGTAGGTGGACACAATACCTTTAATTTTATTTTTTTGTGGTGCTGAGGATCAAACCCAGTGCCTCACGCATGCTCGGCCAGCTCTCTACCACTGAGCCACAGCCCAGCCCAGAAGCCTTTGTGATCATTATTCGGCACTCCCGCACAAGCACCCTTCCTTTAGAGCTCCAGCTTTCCCTAGTTTTGGTAGGGCCGACACAACTGGACACCTTAAGTTACATTTAAAAAGCCATTGTTTCTCCTTTTAACTCTCTATGTGGGGCTGGGCTCAGGCTATACTCTCCTTCCAGGTGTTTAAGACCAAACTGGCCAAAATCAACCTTGTTCCTGTCTATTTGCAGATGAGATTTCCCAGAGATCACATGTGCAACGCCTCCTGGCTCCTCTAGGTCTCCTCTACCAGTGGTGCCACTTGCCAGGATGGGCCCAGGTCTGGGCTGACCTCAGGTGGCTTCTCGTGGCAGCATCAGGGCCATTTTGTTTCCCATGACCCTCGTCTTTGTAGAGTGTGCACTGGTTGGCTTCTTGGCTTCCTGTTCTCTAGGGTCCTCTTGATCTCCCTGAGCAGCAGATTGGGGAACTCACCAGAGTTGCAGGGCCCAGAGAGGGGCCCTGTTCTTCTCCTGGTCCTGGCTGAGCTTAGAGGGCAAGTGCCAAAATGTCAGCTGCTTTTTCCTTGGCCCTTTTACCTCCTTGACTTTGGATTCCCAGTTTTTGGTTTTAAACACCCAGCAAGCCAGTTTCACCCATCTTAAAGAGGGAGTAACAGGTTATAGCTTCAATATCTGTAAGTTTACAGTTATCCCTTTCATTTAATTGGGGCCAATATTAGTACTGGAAGTCAGCATTATATACTATTTGTCCCGTGGGTGATGGCTTACTAATTTTTAACATTTTGTATGAGCATTTTTCATTTCTAAGATCTGGAAAAAAAAAACTTCTTATTTTTATCTATTAGTGTAAGTATAAGCCTGGAAGCACCCAGGAAAACATGAAGTTTTCATGTGGAATTTAATATAGGGGATTGGTTACTGAGATGGTGGAGGAGGTGGGAAGCCACCTAGGTGACAGTGAAGTAAGAAATACTAGCCCAGTAGGAAGCTCCTATGTCCCTGGGCACAAAACCTCCAAAACCTTTTCTGTTTTTAAGTCAATTATTTTCAGGTATTTTGTTATATCAACAGAAAGCAGACTAACACATATTCAAATGTCACAAAATACCATATGGAAGGTCAAAAGACGAATGGCAAAATGGAGAAAAACACACAAGTCAGACAATGAACTGAATTTCCTTCATTGACGAGTAGCTCAACAGGACACCGGTAAACCACCCAACAGTGAAATAGGAAATGGATTTGAAAAAGTAATTCAGATGCTCAGTCTCACTCAGAATTAAAGGAAATGCCTATTGAAACAGGACTGGGCCAGGTGCGTGTCGGACACCTCTAATCCCAGTGGCTTAGGAGGCTGAGGCAGGAGAATTGCCAGTTCAAAGTCAGCCTCAGCAATGTAGTGAGGCCCTAAGGAACTCAGTGAGACCTTCTCTCCAAAGAAAACCTAGCATCTCACCCAGGCTAGGCAAGCGCTCCAGCACTGAGCCACATCCCAAGCCCTATTTTGTATTTTATTTAGAGACAGGGCCTCACTGAGTTGCTAAGGGCCTCGCTAAGTTGCTGAGGCTGGCTTTGAACTCGCACTCAGCCTCCCAAGTCGCTTGGATTACAGGCGTGCGCCACTGTGCCTGGCTCCTGATTCTCTTTTCATAGATAAAAACTGCGAGTTTACCAATGTGTTCAGGAAGGAAAGGCGAAGATCGAGCATCTCTGGAGAGAGCAACTGTCATAGGAAAGGTTCCCGTTTTCGATTTGTGATCCCTCGGAGCGGGTGGGCGGGTGGCACATTCATTAACTTTATTTTTTAAATGCCGGGGGGATTATCCACGGGGCAGCCTTACAAACCATTTTCATTCTCTTTACACTTTTCTGTATCAGCAAAGGAAACCTTTTAAAGTCTCAGCCTTCCGGAGAAAGGAGAGAAGGTTCTCTGGGAGCCTGGGATCATGAGGAGTGGCAGTTCTCAGGGAACCCGGACCCTCCCTTCTGGGCCACAGTCTCCCCTGCTCAGGATGGGCCTCTAGCTTTGAGGAGCAGAGGCTGCCTGCTGCCGCCAGCCTTTTCCTGGAGGCGGCTTCACCTCTTCCTGCTCCTTCTCATCTTAGGGATGGGGTCTGGGTGAGGAGGGTGGAAGCAGAAAGGGGCATTGCCTGCTCTGAAATAGCAAAGTGCATGGTGGGTAAATGGTCCAGAGGATGCTTTTCAGGTGTAGAAGCAGCTGCACCTAAAGTTAGAGCTTAACTTCTTTTCTTTTTTCTTTTTGGTACTGGAGATTGAACCCAGGGGTGCTCACCCACTGAGTCACATCCCCAGCCCTTTATATATTTTATTCAGAGACAGGGTCTTGCTGAGTTGCTTAGGGCCTCGCCAAGTGGCTGAGGCTGGCCTCCAACTTGCGATCCTCCTGTCTCAGCCTCCCAAGCCACTGCATCACACCACCGTATTGGTCCTTTTGAACTACTGCAGTAATTCATTTTTCGTGTAGGGCAAAGTGCTTGAGTTGAGTTACATTTAAGGCTAATTCACATTCCCAGACTTGCAAGTAACCAATATACAGGTTTTTTCTTTTGTTTGGGGAGACATCTTCTTGTCAGAGCTGTGTCTCCCTGCCTAAATAAAAGTCCCAAGAAAAGCCCTGCTTGCATGTTCACTTGCCTGACTCCATTTCCTTTCCATCCTCGCTGGGTCAGAGGATCCCGGTGTCTGGAACCCCTAGGAACTTTCTTTTCTAGGGGAGGGGCACAGCAATGAAGACATTCAGTATTGGGGGGCAGCCCATTCTCAGGTTGAGACACTCAGAGAAACGAGACTGGAAGATCAGCCGGGGTGGTGGTTGTGGCACTGGGTCATGGTGGCACACTCCTTCAGGGGGCACCTGTTTGTCCATTTGTGTGCGTGTGTGTGACCTTGGATGTGTGTCTCACAGGGAGGGACAACCTGAGCGCGTGTGTGCTGTTTCCACTGGTAAGCTGTGTGGCTAACGAGCTCCCCTGGCCCTGGATCCCTTGGGGGCCGGTGCTTGGCGGTGGAGTAAACCTCTTGCTCTCACCTGCCCAGAGCAGGAGAGAAGATTTAACCTGGAAATGTCCCTGCCTGTCCCCAGAGATCCTGTCCACCCCCCTGGCTGAGGCTGAGGCTGGGGACTCTAAAAATTGTCCCCAGGAGCTCTAACAGAGGGAGTGATTTCTTCTCCCTTCGGACATCGCCATCGGGCCATCAGGTGTAGATAGTAAACACACCTGGCTAAGACTCTGTGGCAGGTTTCCATGGTGATAGGCTCTGCCAGTGCTCCAAACCAACAGGACCTTTGCAAGGCCGTGCCGGGGACAACATTAAGCCCAACTCACTCCTGTCACAAAGTTGGTTCAGAGCTGGCCCTAGAAATCACGTGACCACCCAGAAAGGCTGCAATCATTCTCTGCTCACCCTCTCCCACCCCCAGACCCACTCACCATGTGTGAGAGTCGACTTTCCATGACTATAACAAATATCCGAGATCATCCACTTATAAAGAGAAAAGGTCTATTGTGGCTAGAGTCTACAATCAGTTGGCTCTGTGATTTTTGGCTCTGTGCTGAGACGGTGGAAACGTGTGGCCAAGCAAAATCTTGTGACCAGAAAATAAAATAGAGAGTGAGAAAGGGGGCTCCCAATCCTAAAGACCTCCCTCTAGGCCCCGCCTCTTAAAGGTATCACCGCCCTACATTATTGCTTCTGTTACTCGATTTTCCATTACTGTGACAAAAAACCCGAGATCGTCAACTTACAAAGAGGAAAATTTTATTTTGGTTCATGGTTTTAGAGATTTCAGTCCGTGGTTGGTTGGCTCTGTCGCCTTTGGCCTGCGATAGTCAGTACATCATGGTGGGAGTGCGTGGGACAACCAGCTGCTCACCTCATGGTGCCTGGGAAGCAAAGAGAGAGGAGGAGGAAAGGTCCCAATATTGCTTTCAAGGGCACACCCCCAATGACCTAATTCCCTCCCGCTGCTCTTAAAGGTCCACCACTTCTTAATAGCACCATGAGCTGCTGACCAAGCCTTTACCAAATACTGGGTCTAGCTCATTAATATTCATATTTGGTGCATTTTGATAGTTGATATTGCACACTTGTATCTTTCAGGAGTAGTCTATTTCTTTCGCTTTTTATTTGCTGTGCTAGGGATGAAACCCATGGCCTTGTGCACGCTAGGCAAGAACTCTACTCCTGAGCTACATCCCAACCCTCTTTATAACCTGAGATTGTAAGAAAGGGAAAAAAATAATAAATAGACAATGTTCAGTAAATTTGTGCCTTGTGCGAACACAGTAAGGTTTTAAAATAAAACATAGATGGTTAAAAAATGAAAAAGAATCAATTTCTCTCCTTATTTTTAAAATTTTTAATTTTTTTTTTTTTTTTGGTGGTACTGGGGATTGAGTCCAGGGGACACTCTATCACGGTGCTATATCCCTGGTCCCTTTTTTTTTAATTTGACATTTTATTTTGAGGCAGAGTCTCATGAAGTTGCTGATTTGGGCCTTGAACTTGTGATCCTCCTGCCTCAGCCTCCCACATCACTGGCTTCGCAGACAGATACCACCATGCCCAGTAGAAACAAATCATCTCTTCAAAGGGCCCTGACCACTGCTTAAATCGATGGCACCTCTCTCTCTCTTTCTCTCTCTCAGCTAATGACTTTCACAGAATCACCACACTTAGTAATTGTGACTTGTGTTTGTTTCCTAGTTGAAGGTGTGTCTCTGCCCCTAAACTGTGGGCGTGACATTCAGCCTTCAGCTGCGGTGTGGAGCTGCGATCCCCAGGCAGCGTCTTAGGAAGCCTACCTGTGAGAATGCTATTTTTAAAAGACTCCCAAGCCGGGCCCGGTGGCGCACGCCTGTAATCCAAGCGACTTGGGAGGCTGAGGCAGGAGGATCATGAGTTCAAAGCCAGCCTCAGCAACTTAGCGAGGCCCTTAGCAACTCAGTGAGACCCTGTCTCTAAATAAAATACAAAATAGGGCTGGGGATGTGGCTCAGTGGCCGAGTGTCCCTGAGTTCAATCCCTGGTTCAAAAAACAAAACAAAACAAAACAAAACAAAACAAAACAAAATAAAAGACTCCCAAACACAACAGCTTATGTAACATAGCTTCTTTCTAAAACATGCGGTAGGAGTGCAGGCTGGCTCAGTGGTTTGAAGATGTTCCCAAGTCTCTGGGGCTCCCCACGTCACCTCCCTTCTCAGCCATCAAGACAGAACTTCTCACACCCTGTTTCCCAGTTCAACCTTCCTCTCCTCGACCTCGGCTCCCAGGCCCAGCCTGCCCCAGACCATCCTTCTCCCAATCAGAGACTCATCTCTGGTTTCCCAAATGCCAGAGCAAGTTCTCCCTGCGATTCATTTTCAGCCAGCATCTCAGACATGACCTAGGCTCCCTGGAGACACGTTCTCACTTGTACTGTTATTTCTTATTTCTGCCAGGCATGGTTGCATATACCTGCAATCCCAGCAGCTTGGGAGGCTGAGACAGGAGGATTGGCCTGTCCTCAGCAATTTTAGTGAGGCCTTAAGCAACCTAGTAAGATCCTGTCTCAAAACAAAATAAAAATTAATAATGATGATATAATAATAATAATAATAGTAAAGGGCTGGGGGGTGTAGCTAAGTGGTAGATTGCCCCTGGGTTAAATCCCTAGAAACTCCCCCAATTACTATTTGCCTCTGTTCTATAGTTTCTTTGCATCCCTGACCTTTGTGCAAATTACGCTGTTGTACCTGCATGTCATCTATAAAACGCTACTCTCTTAACTCCTGACACCACTATCTCTTGATTCTCCCAACTTCTCCCTGAGGTGGGTGGGAGACACCAGCTTATCTTCAGATGCAGAAGTGAAGGGCCAGAGGGCTGAAGTCACTGGCCCTGGGCGACTGTTGTGGCAGATAGCCGAGTCTGGGTTTAATTTGGGTCTGAACGTCATGGTAAAATTAGGGCGATGACGGTACCCATCAGTCAAATGCCAACCTGCAGCCAAGCGGCGAGCACTCTTCAAACGCCCTTGCCCTTTCCCTTTGGTGTTCCACCCTGTCACCCCCACAACCCAGAGCCACCGGGGCTCCCCGCTGCCCCTGCTCCTGGCAGCCCGCCGGTCAGCTGCTTCTGTTTGGTTGGTGGAAACAGCCAGGCGAACAGAGAGGCCCATTGTCTGTGTTCTCTGGAGCTCTATTGTTAGGTCCTCCTCGCAGGTTCCAGTCCCACGGATACCCCCAGCTGTCGCTGGGGCTTGTCCCAGCTTCCTGAGTCGTCATGGGGGATGGGGACAGGGGGAGGTACATAAATACCCTGGTGTGCCCTGAAGATGGGATCACCAGGCCTGTTCTACAAAAGAGGAAACCGAGGCTCAGAGAGTACCTCGGGCTTGGGTGGGGAGTTCTTGCCTGGGGACGGGGACGGGGTGGAGGGCTGCGATCCAGGAGGGCGTCTGTGTGGCCTCAGAGCAAGAGGGCCTGATTTTTCCTAGGTAAGACCAGAGCAACGCTCTCCGTCCCCGCATTTCACTAGTGGAGGCAAGGCTCCAGAAAGCGCAGACGCCTGCCCGGAGCCACACAGCGAGTCTGCGGCATCACCCACTGGGAAAGCAGGTGCTTCCAACTTCCAGTCTCTGGGTTTCCACCCAACTTGGGAGAGCTCCCACAGAGTGGCAGGCGCGGGGGCGGGGCACGGGTGGACACGCCCCCTGGGCGGGCCGCCGCCGCCGCGCGTCCCGCCCCTCTCGACGCGCAGAGGTGAAGCCCCAAGCGGCCCTCCCTCCGAGGGCGTGGCTTTCCGAACCATGTGGGATTCTACTGGGTATTTGTCTGCGGCGGGCGGGGCTTTGAGTTTGATGGGCGCTGGGGGCGTGGCCTTCTTTCCGCCTTCGAGCTCGGCGCGGGCTTCCATCTCTCTGTGACGCAGGCGCAAGCGCGGGAGGGGCGGAGTCGCCCGGAGCTCCGCCTCCCCCGCCGAGGAGGCCGAGGCCAGGGGCGTGTCCTGGGAGGGGCCCCGCCCCGCCCGCGCCCGCGCCCCGCCCTGCCCGGTCGCGGAGCGGCGGCCAGCGCAGGGAGGGCCCGGCCCCGGGATGTGAGTGAGGCGGGGTGGGGGTGCGGGCCCGGGCTCCGAGCCCAGCCCGGGGGGTCCCCAGAGGTGCCTGTGGGCGGCGCGCGAGTGCTCAGGCTGCCCCGCCGGCCCGCCAGGTGCGGGCCCGATATGGCGGGCGAGGGTCGCTCGGGCCGGGTGCTCCCGGGCCGGCCCGGTGCGCAGGGCCAGCCCCGGGCCCCTGCTCCTGAGTGGCGGCGACGGTCGCCCGAGCCGGCGGGGGCTGGCATCGTGCGCGGGTCTGACGCCTGCCCTAGCCCGGGCCCCAGCAGCTGTGCGGCGGCTGGAGCAGGTTTCTGGTCCCTGAGTGGCGGCTTGCGGGGGTGACGATGAGGGGGACAGCTGCGTGGCCCTAAGTGACCCCACCCCTGCCTCAGGGTTCGGCCACAGCTCCCTTGAATCCTGACTTGGCGTTTGGCGTGCCCGGCTCCTTAGATGCATTGATTCAGTCCTTGCAACAGCCGCACATTCTGCAGAGGAGCCACCAAGGCCTAGGGCCACCGGGTTGTGGGGTGCGATTGTTCTGGCGTTGAGCTGAGATGCCGAGGCCCTGCAGCCAGGCACACTGAGAGCACCCGGCTTCTCTGCGGACCTGTGTGACCTTGGGCACACCTGGTCCCCTGGAGAGCCTCTGGTGCAATGGCGGTGCCTGTCTCCCAGGGCTGCTGTGGGAACTGGGTTGGAATCTGGTTCAGGCCGAGCCAGCCAAGGGCTCCGTGCAGACCTGTTCTGATTCTTCTTAGTTGTGTTAAGTGGCCCTTTTCTGTGCAGAGGCGGTTAGTGGTGCTGGGTCAGGGGACGGGGAGACTGCTTGCCACACTCAGGCTGACCCAGCTCTGTGTCTGTCCTTACGCACATGGAAGGCCACACTCGACTCAGCTGTACCAGCATGTGCCGGAATCACGCTGGCCCATTGTGTACTCGCCGCGGTACAACATCACCTTCATGGGCCTGGAGAAGCTGCACCCGTTCGATGCCGGGAAATGGGGCAAGGTGATCAATTACCTCAAAGGTAGGGATGGCGTTCCTCACCCTGCGTCAGCTTCCTCCACCCCACCTGTCCTCCCCATCCTCATCCCCGCACAGGCGTCGGACTCTCTTACCTTTGGATTCAACTCTCAAATTCCCTTGCATTCCTCCCTGTGGCAAAAGCTTCTTTCCCAAACAGACTCCCTAGCATGATGTGTTCCTGTCCACACACTCTGTGGCTCCCTATTGCTGTGAACTCAAATCCTCCCTCTGCGCCCAGCGGCCCAGGAGGATGGGAGCTGGTTAATGTAGACATGGGGAAGCTGAATTTGAAGGAGTCTAACATCCATTCAGAGAACTGGGAAAGGGAGTGCTTTTGCCCCAATCCTTGTTGATTACAGATGGGGAAATTTGGGCTCAGAATGGTTGCAAGCATGCCTGAGTCACACAGCTTCCTAAATGCCTAAAGCCGGGTGGGCGTCTGCAGGCTCCACCTATTCCTGGCTTATCCTTGGACGCTTCCCCTTCCGAGCATCCAAAGTAATGACCTGGAGACTCATCGTTTTAACTGTGGTTTATGATCCAGGGGTCTGATGTGGGTGGGAAATTCACGCATCGCAGCAGAGTGTGTGCCTGACTCTTTTCCTTGTCCCCTGTATCAGGGGCTCCTTAACTGAGAGAAGCAGGAAACGTTACCTGGCATAGGATGAAGCAATGAATATTTTAAAATCACTTCCCCAGTCTACCCCGTGCCTTCTGCTCACACCATAGAGAAAGTTGCGCTTTGGGCTCGCCTGTCTTTAACATCTATGCCCAGTTCCCTTTTCAACAAAGCCAGAGCGAGTCTCAGGCTCTGAGTCTTGTGGAAAACAGGATCCAATTAGAGATTAATAACACCGCTTCTTCCCATTGCATATTTTTAAAATTTCTGGTTGATTTCTCTCTAAGGAAAGTGATACTGATTTTCCATTTACAGTAGTGACCGGAGTGAGCATTCAAAGGAAAATAGGAAATATAAAGAACGGATGACACCAGGCACGGTGGCACATGCCTGTCATCCCAGCAGCTGGGGAGGCTGAGGCAGGAGGATCTCAAGTTGGAGGTCAGCCTCAGCAACTTAGTGAGGCCCTAAGCAACTCAGTCTCTAATAAAATACAAAATAGGGCTGGGGATGTGGCTCAGTGATCGAGTGCCTAAGTTCAATCCCAAGTAACCCCCTGCCCCCCACAAATAAACAACAATAACAAAAGAAAAAAAAACCAAGATCACAGATGATGTGCAGGGACAGTGAGGACTGTGGTGCGGGGAGTGGCGGAAGCCAGCCTGCCACTCCCCTTGCGGTGCTCTCCCTTCCTAAATGGTGGCCCTCCCCACTGTCCACTTGGCCCCTGCTAGGGCTTCCGCATCACCCAATAGCTCAGCAGAAGAGCTTCCGACTCCTTCCCCTAGGAGACCATACTCGGGCCACTGCTGAGCGCGAGCGGTGAGGGAGGCAGGATGCCATGGGGAGGAAGGAGCTTGAAGCAGTGGACACCATGGAACATTCTGGAAGGGACTCCCTGCTTGGAGCTATTTGTAGGAAATGTACAGAACTAGTTGGTCACTACCAGGGTGGATTTCTAAGGAGGATGCATTGAACCCAGAACCCAGACATCGCAACTCATGGTCTGCGTCACACCTCTCAGTCTTGCATTTTCTTTTGTTTGTTTGTTTTTTAACCAGGGACTGAACCCAGTGGCACTTTAACCCTGAGCCACCTCCCCGGCCCTTTTTATTTTTCTTATTTAGAGACAGGGTCTCACTAAGTTGCTTAGGGCCTCGTTAAGTTGCTGAGGCCGGCCTCCAACTTGCAATCCTCCTACCTCAGCCTCCTGAGCTGCTGGGATGACAGGTGTGTGCAGTGGCCACACATTCTTCTTTTGCAAAACGGAGCAAACCTTGCCTCCAGGGGGGGATGGAAATAATGCAGTGTTGCTCACACACCAGCCGTTTGCAGACCATGCTGGGACCCTGCCATCTTTCATACCACCTGTTCCATTATTTACTGCGTATTTTGAATGACTTAGCCACTGGGTTTTTTTTTTTTCTTTAAAAAACAAGCCTCAATTTGATAGAGGAGGAAACATTATGTCATGTAAATGGGAAGAGGCAGTTGTACTTGCCATAAATAGAAGGTCATGGTAAAAAAGGATGCAATGCAAGCAGCAGTGTAATCGGATCCTGACAGGCTGCCGGCTGCCGCTCACTCTTGGTGTGAAAGAGACGTGAGCTAAGGGCAGCCAGGCGCGAAGCAGGCCGCGCTCTCCTGAGCCGCCCTGAGGTCTTCCGGAGGCGGGTGAACTGCCAAGGGGATATCCCACCTGCGTGACCCACCCTGTGCCACCTGCCTCTGAAGCCACCTGGTCACCCGTCTTGTGGCTCTCAGTAGTGGCCTGGGAAACATGGGGCTGAAGGTCATCCACGATGGCCTGAGAGGAGCTGGTCTCAGGATGCCAATAAGCCAGCCTTGCCCAGCCCCCTGGGGGCAGGGGCTTCTGCAGGGAGGGCGGCGGGGAAGGCCGCAGAGCTCCCTCTCTGCTTACAGAAGAGAAGCTGCTGTCGGATGGCATGCTGGTGGAGGCGCGCGAGGCCTCGGAGGAGGATCTGCTGGTGGTGCACACGAGACGCTATCTCAACGAGCTGAAGGTACGGGGCAGGGGTCCTGGGGGGCTCTGACCAGGGGCAGTAGCCAGAGCGGGGCACTCAGCCTGGGAATACACAGCCTCAGGGCTACTCTCTCCTGTTCATAATGAAGGAGGAACATGGGAGTCACTGGTTCCCAAGACAAAGCCATAGAAAGTCAGCTTTATGTGTAGCGAGCTCCCCATCTTTAGGAGGTATAAAAACAGGGTGGTCAGCCAGGCGTGGTGGCACTTACTGTTGTCCTAGCAGCTCGGGAGGTTGAGACAGGAGGATTGGAAGTTGGAGGCCAGCCTCAGCAACTTAGCAAGGCCCTAAGCAACTTAGCAAGACCCTGTCTCAAAATGAAAATAAAAAGGGCTGGGGATGTGCTCAGTGGTAGAGCACTTGCATGACATGTACCAGGCCCTCTGTTGAAATCCCAGTACTACCAACACAAAACAAAACAAGAAAGGAATCTTTAAATTAGCTGGACATGGTGGTGCACACCTGTCATCCCAGCAGCTCAGGAGACTGAGGCAGGAGGATTGCAAGTTGGAGGCCAGCCTCATCCAACTTAGCAAGGCCCTGACAAACTCAGCGAGACCCTGTCTCTAAACAAAAAATAAAAAAGAGCTGAACATGTGGCTCAGTGGTTAAGTACCCTTGGGTTCAGTCCCTGGTATAAAAGGAAATAAATGAAAAAGAAAAGAATTTGCCCCTGAGCCTCCTGCTTCTTGGAATGCAGGCACTTCTGCATCAGCGGCTTCCAGTCTGTGCTCAGTGACCAGATCTCAGAGACCCCTGCTGGGCTGATTGAGCTGGGGAGGGGAGACCCTGGCCCCTTCTCCCTGTCCAGCTAAGGCTGTTCTGCCTCCGCTTGTTTTTATATCCGGCTGAGCTTTAAGGTTCTGTTCCAAGGACTTCTTGCAAAGACTTGTCGAAACTGTTGGGCTAAACGCCGGTTGGAAATCCCCCAGGGCCCAGCAGGGGACATAAAGACACTGACTGGAGGACTCTTGGCTCTTCTCCCACAGGTGGCTTCTCTGCAGGTCCATGGTGGGTTCATGGTGGGCCAGGGTGGCCAGGGACCTTCTAGGAGAAGCCGGAAATTCAGGTTATTAACTGATCCTTTCTTATTTCTTAATGTGGCAACTCATTATGAGATTTTTTTTTTCTTTTTTGGTTCCAGAGATTCAACCCAGGAGTGCTTAACCACTGAGCCACGTCCTCAGCCCTTAGAGACCCCTAGAGACAGGGTCTTGCCGAGTTGCCAGGGCCTTGCTATGTTGTTGAGGCTGGCCTCCAACTTGCAATCCTCCTGCCTCAGCCTCCTGAGCTATTGGGATGACAGGCATGCCTGTTATACGATTTTAAAACTCCATGTGGGACCCCTGGGGTCCACCAGCTGCCCACTCACGACACCTGCTGGTGGCTGAGGTTCTGAGGGCCCAGGCGTTTAGATCCCTTAGGTGGGAGCAGAGAGGAGGCTGGGGCATGTGGTTGCATCAGAATCTGCCTCTCCCCACCTGCCTCCCGGGGCCGGGGTGGTGTGGGGACGCCACAGCTTCCCTGCCCCCAGAGCGCGGGAGCCTGACCCCCAGCTTCTTGGCGAGACTCACAGTGGACTCAGTCTCAGCAGATGCCGAGGTCAGCAGGCCCCTCTAATGTGGGTAGAAAAGCCCAGAAAGAGGCTGTGCCTGCTCAAGATCAGCCGGGAAGTCGGCCAGGCCTGGGGGAGACCCTGGCAGGACATCCAGCCCGTCTTCCAGGGTTCCCATCGTGACTGCCTCTCGTCCTCCTCCCCTCCTGGCCGGGCTGTGAGAATTCTAGGGGAGGCTGTGAGCCCGTGAAAGATCAGCAGGAAGAGGCTGAGACTCCTGGGAGGGAGGCGTGTGAGGCTTTGGCAGGAAGCCCAGTGCCTGGCTGCCCTGGGTTCCTGGGGCCAGGCCTGCGTGGCCACATCGATAACCTGGGGCTGGAGCAGGACGATGTGCCTGCCAAAGTCCAGAGGGCGAGGGGACGGCGGGGACCGGAGGCTCTGAGTTGGTTGGCGCAGGGGGAGATCGGATCGGAATGGAACCCAAGATGAGACGGGGTCGGGGACAGGCTCCAGGGCGGGGGACAGGGGTGGGGGACGGGCTCCAGGGCCAGGGGCAGGGGTGGGGGACAGGCTCCAGGGCCAGGGGCAGGGGTGGGGGACAGGCTCCAGGGCCAGACCCATTGGAGGAACTTCTGGGGAACTCGGCGTGCCTGGTCTCAGTCTTCCCAAAGCCTGAGAGCAGCTTCCTGATAATAGTTTGAAAAGTCTTAGCAGGTGGAGTCCTAGGTAGAAAATTGAGATCAAGGCCAGGGGGAGAAGGCAGGAGTGCCAGCTGAGAGGGTTAGTGAAGGTGGCGCCCGAGTGCGCGGTTAGCTCGGAGCTCCCTGGCAGCCAGAGCGAAAGGAGAAAGGTGATGCTTTCCACAAGACCTGTCACGCCACCCATCTGCATTGCATGCCGGCTGTGACCTGGGCACAGAGAAGGGAAGGACAGCAGGGTCCCTGCCCCTGGGGATCCGCCTTCCAGTTGTAGATGCTTGAAACTAAAGAAACCGCAAAAAGAGCATCTCAGAGAGCGCCAAATGCAGGCAAGAGTGTGTCAGAGTTGCGGGCCGGAAGGAGAGGGCTTGCTGGGGGGCGACGGGGGCCAGGCTGCCTCCAGTGAGGCCACGCCCACTTCAGGCAGCAGCTGGGACGCCCCCACCCACCCTCCCTCTGCGGTTCCTTTCCCCTTTCTTCTGTTGTGAGCACTGAGAGTCCCTGCAGGCTTCCCAGGGCCCGCTTGTCCCCTGCTGCCCCTGCCCCTGTTCTGGGCTTCGTGCCTGGCCCTGCGTGAGTGTGGCTGCAGAGCTGAGCAAGCAGGGTACAGGGGTCTGCTGTCTGGGGTCTCAGTATAACATCAATGAGGAAATGAGTGTTTACTGAGCACCTACTATGTGCAAGGTCCAGAGCTGGCCCCATGGAAGGTGGCGGTGGTTGGGCTCAGCCTTCCCTGCTGACTTCAGTGACATCAGCACATGTCAGCCCAGCCAATCCCTAACGGGCACAACACTCTGTTCTGGGTGCTGCTGGACCAGGATGGAACATAAGAGGCCAACCCCCTCTCCCTGTGGAGCTGACATTTAGGTGGGAGAGTCAGACAACAAACAAAATTGCTGAGTAAAGGAGTCACAAACCTCAGCTGCTAGTTGAGGCTGGGGGAATGAGAACCTGGGGTCTCTGACTCCTC
This sequence comes from Glaucomys volans, assembly GCA_020662805.1. Taxonomy (NCBI): domain Eukaryota; kingdom Metazoa; phylum Chordata; class Mammalia; order Rodentia; family Sciuridae; genus Glaucomys; species Glaucomys volans. The sequence goes on from JAJEJO010004366.1 coordinate 174,304, forward strand.
CCTCCCTCTCTCCCCGCCCCCCAGCTCCCCACCCTTCCTCTCCCTCTCCCTCTCCTCTTCCCTCTCTCCTTTTATATTCTGGTCAAATTCATTGCTGGGTCACATGACAATTCCATTGCCAAATTCAAGGTCATAAAGATTCGCCCTGAGGGCTGGGGTTGTGCTCAGTGGTGGAGCGCTTGCCTGGCACGTGTGAGGCCCTGGGTTCGATTCTCAGCACCGCAGATAGATAGATAGATAGATAGATAGATAGATAGATAGATGATAGATAGATAGATAGATGATAGATAGATAGATGATAGATAGATAGATGATAGATAGATAGATAGATAGATAGATAGATGATAGATAGATTGATGATAGATGGATTAATGAAGCACAGGTCCATATCCACAACTAAAAAATACATTTAAAAAGTTTACACTGCGTGTTTTCCTCTAGAACGTTCATAGTTTCAGCTTATAGCGCACACGGTGTCCTGCTCCCCTGGATGGCTCATTCCAACCCGTGTGACTGCTGGTGCCACTCCCAGGATGGCCGGCTGCGGACTGAGAATCAGCGTTGGTGACCTGTCCTCCGCTGGTGCGGAAGCTGCTGGCCTGGAGCCCCACTTGGGCCGCCCCAGTCCTGGAGGCAGAGCTGGAGGCGGGACGGGCAGCGTGCGGGGAGCCCTGGGCGGGGGGCCAGCCTGGCGCTGCTCAGCAGCAGGTGCCCGGGCTTCTCCTGGTCAGCGGGTCGCTGTCGACGCCCTCCTCGGCCGGGCGCAGGCAGGGCCTCCTCGGGCACATGCAGCGGGGCTGCGGCCGCCAGCTGGAAGCGGGGTGCTCAGGACATCAGCGGGCCCCTGGGCGGTGAGCAGAGCCGCCTGCCCGCCCTCAGGGGCCGGCGCCCTATTGAGGGACAGCTGCTCTCGGGACACGCTGTACCCTCCCCTGAGACACATGCCCACGGAAAGGTAAAACGGGGGCAGCCAGGTGCAGGTGTGTTAGATGGCCAAGGTCAGGCCGCTCCGATGTTCTGCAGATGAGGCAGAAGCACAGAGAAGGTAACGCTGTGTCCAGAATCACACAGCCCATGGCAGAGCCCAGAGACGAGGACTTCGGAGCCCTGTCCCCACCCCACTTGGGCCCCAGAGTGCTTGTGAGGGTGAGGTTCTCAGAGGCCTTCCTGTCTCACTGCAGGCTACTGCTGGTTGACACCCTTGGGTGACACTGTCCTCATGTCCTACTAGAGCAGCTTGGGACAGCACCACCTATGGCTCCCTACTGCTCTAATGACAGTGTATGAACCCGAGCAGGGCCTGCACAGGATGACAGGCTCACCTACCCCTGTCCTGCTGTGCTGGCCTTTTTTTTTTTTTTTTTTTTTGGTACTAGGGATTAAGCCCAGGGGTGCTCACCCACTGAGCCACATCCCCAGCCCGTTTAATATTTTATTTAGAGACAGGGTCTCGCTGAGTTGCTTAGGGCCTCGCTAAGTTGCTGAGGCTGGCCTCTACCTTGGGGTCCTCCTGCCTCAGCCTCCAGAGCTGTTGGGATGACAGATGTGTTCCAGGGTGCCCGGCTCCTGGCTTCTCTTGATCTTGGATTCGCTTTTCTGCCCAAAGGTGCTTTTTGACCTTGACCTTTGCATCTGCGTAATTCCTATCCACTGTTTACCCCTCCTCAGAAAGCCTCTGTGACCCCGCAATGTAGGCAGGACCTCTCTCCACCACAAGTCACTCTGCATGCAGGCTCCCACTGACTGACAGCCCCGCTAGGCTGAGAGCAGCGTGCCGTGCGCATCGGCACCCCAGCAGGCGCTTACTAAATGTTTATGAAGGACTAACTTGTCCCGGGGCTCATGTGGCCGGGCCCCTCCCGGACTCTTGCTGGGATTGGCGGAGAACAGGGCAAATGCCCGGATGCGTCTCAGCAGGCAGGGTTTGGGTGCGGCCGAGGGGACTGGAGGTCGCAGGGTGCGCCCTGGTGGTCTTGATGCGCGTGCCTTTGAGTGCCCTGGCGCACTGCCTCGGCAGCTGCAGATGGGCCATTTTTCCCAAATGCTGCTTCATTTTCAGGGAGGTCTGATTCCCAAAGGGGGAAGAGCCCATGCAGAGGCGGAAGAAGACTGACAGGTCCCTGGCCACTGGCCCGAGGCCAGCCTAGGTCTGCCCAGCTGCGCCTGGGAGCCCCCTGCAGTTCTCCTTGTGGACACAAGAGGGCAGCCGAGGGCTTCAGGCGCCAGGGATTCAGGTCTGCCGTAGCTGCAAGAACCCCTGGCTGAACTGGGAACCTGGAGCCTGGTGCGGGGCAGGGGTTGGCGCTGTGCCTTCCCTCCCTCCCTCCTTCCTTCCTCCATTCCTTCCTTCCTTCCTGGTGATTGAATCCAGGGCTCTTCACCACTGAGCCACATCCCCAGCTCTTTTTATATTGTATTTAGAGACAGGGTCTCGCCTCGCTGAGTTGCTTAGGGCCTCACCAAGTTGCTGAGGCTGGCCTCCAACTTGGGATCCTCCAGCCCCAGCCTTCCCAGTTGCTAGGATTGTAGATGTGCACACTATACCTGGCCATGGCTCTCATTTCTTACCAAAGCACTTGACTAGGGGAGCTGATCCCAGGGCGCCTGAAGCCATCCCCAGGTATTGAGAGGGAGTCTGATTTCCTGTGACCCTCACCTCTTTCCACAGTGGTCCTTTGCTGTTGCCACCATCACTGAAATCCCTCCCGTCATCTTCCTCCCCAACTTCCTTGTGCAGAGGAAAGTGCTGCGGCCCCTCCGGACCCAGACAGGAGGAACCATCATGGTAGGTGGGCGGGCCCGCATCCCAGATCCTTCCTGCCTCTTCTGCCCTGCAGGACCCTCCCCACTGAGAGTCGAACAACCTCCCCAGTGTTCCTCAAGCCCCAGCAACAATGACCCTTTCTCCAAAACCTTTCCCATCTGGGGACATCAGAATTCATCGTTCCTGCACTTCCTATTCCAGTCACAGTGTTGGCTGGTATATAAGACACGTCTCCACCCCCAAAGGTGTATTCTGCCAGGCGCAGGGACTCACGCCTGTCATTGCAGTTACTTGGGAGGCTAAGGCAGGAGGATCCCAAGTTGGAGGCCAGCTCAGCAACTTAGCGAGACCCGGTCTCAAATCAAATAAAATTAAGGCTGGGGTGTGGTTTAGTATATAGCATCCCTGGGTTCAATTCCTAGTGCCCAAAACCCACAAATGTGTATATATTAGAAATGACAATTGGGTCAAGTCCTGATCAGTTCCTACTGGTCCCTACAGTTTTATTATTATCTACCCCCAAAACATGAATTCCTACAGGATTTCAGTAATTAGCCTACTGTATTTCCATGAGCAAAAAAATCTTTTTTCCTCCTGAAAGCCATGTTAAAATCATTCCCTCAGGTGGGCATGGTAACACAAGCGTCATCCTAGCAGCTCAGGAGGCTTAGGCAGGAGGATTGCAAGTTGGAGGCCAGCCTCAGCCACTTAGCAACTCAGTGAGACCCTGTCTCTAAATAAAATAGAAAAAGGGCTGGGGGTGTGGCTCAGTGGGTGAGCACCCCTGGGTTCAATCCCTGGGACAAAAACAAATAAAATAAAATATAGTACTTATAGTGATAAGTACCTAGTTTGCCTTTCCTGCCTCCCTTGTGGTTGCAGAGGGGCGTCCGCTCTGCTACTCCTAAGCCTTCCAGCCTGGTGTTTCCCAGGAAGGGCTGAGTTTGCTGCTGGGTGGGCTGGGGTGGGCCCTGTGTCCTCACCTTGTAGCTCATGGCCACCCCAGAGCTGGCTGGAAACTGTCATGGACAGAGCGAGTGGGGGGCTCGCTGCCTGCACCCTCTCACTCTCCGCTTGTCTCCGAAGGCGGGGAAGCTGGCCATGGAGCGCGGCTGGGCCATCAATGTAGGTGAGTGCCTGGGCTTGGGAACGTCGCGCCTGGTGGTGGAGCTGGCCTGAAGAGGCCCTGGGGGCCAGGAGGGGCAGGATGACCCTGGAGGTCGCAGCCCCCACGGCCACCCAAAACTTTATGTAGTGATCTGGGGTTGGGCGTGCAGCCCCTGGAAACCTGGAAAGTGGGATCTTACCCTCGGGTTCCCCAGCCTTCAGTGACAGACAGCTCCCTCCCCCCAGAGCACCTGTGCTGTCCCCTAAGCAGGTCGCCAGGTCACCTGCCTCCATGTGGCTCTCTGAAAGGCTCCATCTGCCCAGCAGCTCAGGAGGCTGAGGCAGGAGGATCGCAAGGTGGAGGCCAGCCTCAGCCACTTAGTGAGGCCCTAAGCAACTCAGTGAGACCCTGTCTCTAAATAAAATATAAAAAGGGCTGGGGGTGCTGGCTCAGTGGTTAAGCACCCCTGGTTCAATCCCTGGGACCCCCCCACCTCCAGAAAAAAAGAAAAGACTTCCTCTGTCCCTGGGGCGCGGCCTGGCCCACAGGGCTTGGTGACGCACTAGTGGGCACGTGCACCCAGGACCACTGCCACCTTCTCGGGTCCAGCGCCTCCCAGCCCTGGACTGTCGCACAGGACTGCTTGTGGGGGCTGCCTGCGTTCTCCCCTGGCCCCTTTCACACCCCCCCCTCGGGGGCACAGCACTCCACAGTTTGCAGAGCCCTTCCTGCTTATCCTCCTGTTGGAATTGGCACCGTCATCATCAGGCCCATTTCGTTCATGAGGAGATGGCCTGGAGAGAGGCCCCAGCGGGGACCCTCTGCCTTGCCATGAACTGGACAGGGCCAGGGCGGGTCTCTTCCCTCTGGCATTTCTAGATGCGCAGCCTCAGGTTTGGTGTGGCCGTGATGTGGTGGTGCTCCATTGCACGTTGGAGCCCTCCAGGGATTCCATGGGGGCCCTTGTGGAAAGTATTATGGTCTGGTTGAAGAGTCCGGGTCCTGATCCAGTCCAGGTTTGAATCCTGGTTCTGCCATGACCTGACTGTGTGACTCTGGGCGAATCGCTGGCCCTCTCTCTGCCTGCGTGTCCTCTATAAATGGGCCTCGGTGATGGTAGTGTCCTCTCCTGGGCTGTTGGGAGGCTCAGCCACTCGAGGCCCTGTAAGGAGGCCAGTGCTGCAGGCACCACATGGTTAGGATCCAGCGCAGCCTCCTGCTTGGGGGAAGAGCCAGGCCCTAGGGTGCGTGGCCCCAGCTCCGCGCTGGCCGCGGGGAGTCGTCAGGCACTGTTCCGAGCAGCCGGGCAGCTCAGGGCCCTCTGAGCGCGTCCTCCCCTATCCTCCCACCGCCAGCAGACTCGGGGGAGCAGAGCCGACCCCCTAACCGCGCCCCTTCCTGGTGGGGGAGCCACACGGGGAGGGTCCAGCGCCAAGGGGACAGGATGAGTGCCCTGTCGCGGGTGTGCGTGCGTGAGGGGGCACCAGGGCGGACCTCCAAGGACGCCCTGAGAGCTGGGGTGTCTGGGGCTCCCCAGCCTGGGGTCGGGGACCTGCCGGCCATTCACTGCCAACCAGGCGTAGGAGGAGCCCTTCCAGGGAGCCAAGAGGGGCGGGGACCCCGGGGCCCCTGTCGCGGCCCTAACCGGCACCTGTCGCGGCCCTAACCGGCACCCCATCTGCCCTTCCGCAGGGGGCGGCTTCCACCACTGCTCCAGCGACCGAGGCGGGGGCTTCTGCGCCTACGCGGACATCACGCTTGCCATCAAGGTGCGCCCCGGGCGGGGCGGAGCCTCACCTCCCAGGGCCTCCCTGGGCCTCCCCAGGATCCCCTGCTGCCCCGAGCTGGGCGTTCTCGCTGTGTTCTCGGGAAGGGGCCTGGGGCCCGGAGCCGGGCAGGGCCTGGGCCCGCAGCTCCCTCTCCCTCTGCATGGCTTAGGAAGGCTGCCTGCCAGCGAGGAAGGGCGTTAGGACAGCTGTCCCCAGGGCCCGGGGACTGGCTGGGAAGTCATCAATAGTAAGGTTTGGACATTGCTGGAAAATCAGGGGGAGGACGGAGAGTAGAAGAAATCAGCAAAAGGGTCATAGCAGTGGTGGAAATGAAAACAGCAGGCGCCTACCACACGTTCACCTGTGCCAGCTGTTCTCCACCACCCGACCCGCACCTGTGAATGACAAGAGAGGGCTGTCACACTTCCACAGGAGCTGGCCTTCAGGGCTGTCAGACCCAGAGCCGCCCAGCCGCTCTGCAACTGGCCTCATGCTGGGCATTGGGTGGGCTGGTGGGTCCAAAGACTTGTCCCTCAGAGGGGGATGCACAGGGACTTGGAGGGGTGGAAAAGGGAAGGAAGGCTTCCCAGAGCAGGCTTTAGGGTCAACCTTGCAGGAGGAGGCAAAGATTGGGGAAGCCAGGCTCAGTGGTGCTCAGCTGTAATCCCAGCAGCTTGGGAGGCTGAGGCAGGAGGATCACAAGTTGGAGGCCAGCCTCAGCAACTAAGTGAGGCCCTGTCTCTAAATAAAATATAAAAAGGGCTGGGGATGTGGCTTGGTGGTTAAGCACCCCTGGGTTTAATCCCTAATAAAAAAAAAGAAAGAAGAAACATTGGGGAGTGAAGTTCAAGGGTTACGGGGGTCCCCCTTAACCTCTGTGCATTTCCAGGGGAACGTGGGGAGGTCCGGGCTCTGACCACTGCCTGCACAGCTCTCCCAGGCAGTGACTGGCATGCGGGCCTGCGCCCTGGGCGCCCTCCCATCCCCTCCACCCTGGACCCTGAAGGGCTTGGTCCTCTGTCCTGTCCGCTCCTCACGCCTGCCCTTTCCTTCCTTGGCAGTTCCTGTTTGAGCGAATGGAGGGCGTCTCCAAGGCCACCATCATTGACCTCGATGCCCATCAGGTGAGTGACCTGTGGGAGCCCTGGGCCCCTGCATCGCCCTCCTGTGTCCCCAGAAGCTCTTGTCCATCACAGCCCCACAGGGAGGGCTCTCCGTCTTCCAGGAACGTCCCCGTGTGAGGCGTCTGCCACCCCCCTCTGCTTGTCAGGCTGGAAGTGGAGGGACTCCCTTTGTCCCTGGGGCCACCCAGCCCACCCAGGGTGACAGGTGCTCCTCCTCATTGCGCCTGGTTCTGAACCAAAGGGTCTTCCCCACCTCCTTACCATCACCACACAATGCTCTTCCTGAAACCCAGTCTGACGGTGCTCTAAACTCTGCCGTGGCTCCCTATTGCTTGCTGACCCCTTGGGGTGCCGCCTCCTGCTCAGAGCAGATGAGCTCCATGGGCACCTGTCCCTTAGGCAGATGCTCACACACAGTTTCCGGCTCCCCCGGGCCCTCCGGGGCTGGCGTTGAGGAACTCATTTCACAGGGACACCTCCTTTTCAGGACTGAACAAGGGCTGACGCCTCTGGTCAGACAGGGAGGAGATGGAAAGGGCCCGCCTGGTCTGTGGCTCTGGGTTGGTTGGGCCCTGGTTCAAGTTCAGCTGACACTGGGCGGCCTATTGCACTTTGCTTTTCTTATCCCCGACCCCACCTGCCACCCCCAGACTTGAGCAGGAGGCGGGGCCGGGGTTCCTGCCTCGTTTCAGACAGGGAATCGAGAGGCTGGGCCTCCCTTGGGGCCCTCCTAGAAGGTCATAGGGCCAGGTGTTGAGGTTGGATCCAGCTCTGCCATTTAGTAGCATGGAGACCTTCTGTCCCCAAGGGAAGCCAGCTCTGTGGCCCAGGTGTGCGGGAGTCTCGCAGGGGAGAATGGGCGGGGAGCCCGGCATTCCCAAGGCACCTGCCTCTGAGCGGCTTCCGTGTCCTCCCCAGGGCAATGGGCATGAGCGGGACTTCATGGACGACAAACGTGTGTACATCATGGACGTCTACAACCGCCACATCTACCCCGGGGACCGCTTCGCCAAGCGTGAGCTGCTGCTGCCCCTGCTGGGGCGGGCTGCCTCCCCTGGGACCCGGCCAGTCGCCCCTTTCCCCAGGGTCCCTATAGAGTGGGGTTCCCTTTGACACACAAGGAAACAGAGCTGAAGAAGTCACTCACCCCGCCCGAGACCCCAGTGTCCCTGTATCAGGAGGACCCGCTAGACGAGCGAGAAAAGGAGAGCAGAAAAATACAGACTAAGGTGGCAGAACTAAGTTCAAGTATGAGTTACTTAAAAATAAATGAAAGTGGGTTAAACTCATCCATCAGAAGGCAGAGACGCCCAGATGAGGTGTGAAGCAGGGACCTGCCCCTTCCGCAGTGGGGGCTGAGGCAGCTCTTCAGCTCGGTGACAAGACACCTAAGATAATCCACCTGCGGGAAGGAAGGTTGGTTGGGACCAGCGTTTGGAGGTTCAGGTCTCGGTCAGTGGCTCCATGGCCTTGGGCCTGTGGCAGGGCAGCACGTCGTGGCAGGGAGCCACGGGAATCAGGAGAGGAAGGGGTGGAGCCCCATTTCTCTTTGAGGACACACCCCAGTGACATCACTTCCCTTTGCTTCGCTCTACCTTTTAAAGGTCCAGCCACGCCCTCAGTGACATCACTTCCTCCCATTTGGTTCCACCTCTTAAGGGTCCAGCCACACCCCCTGACATCACTTCCTTCAGCTTGGCTCCACCTCTTAAAGGTCCAGCCACGCCCTCAGTGACATCACTTCCTCCCATTTGGTTCCACCTCTTAAGGGTCCAGCCACACCCCCCTGACATCACTTCCTTCTGCTTGGCTCCACCTCTTAAAGGTCCAGGCACCTCCTTGAACTTGCACAGGCTGCCCACCAAGCGTGTCTCACAAGGGCCTTTGGGTGATACCCCAGATCCAAACCAAACAGGACCATTTGTGCATGAGGTGCTGGCGAGGTTGGTGTGGGCAGGTCTGCCACCGTGTGGGTCCAGTGACTTAATCAAGGTGACTTAATTCCTGAGCCGAGTCTCAGATGTCTAGGACCTGACCCTGCGAGTGTGGCCGTGAGTCTGCACGTCTGGCAGGGTTAGGGAGACGTGGAATCCGAGCTCGCCCACGGGGTCCGGTGTCCCCGACCCTCTCTTCCTGGGCCCCTCTCTGCAGGTCTGAGTGCTCTTCCGCTTAGTTTGGTGAAACCAGAGGCCCAGCAGCTGCCGTAGAGCAGCCCTGGCTCCAGCCCCGCCTGGGGCAGTGGCAGCCCGCGGTCTTCCCTGGGCTCAGCTCCCTCCCCTGCACATCAGCACTCTGTGTCCCTCCCCCAGAGGCCATCAGGAGGAAGGTGGAGCTGGACTGGGGCACGGAAGATGACGAGTACCTGAACAAAGTAGAGAGGAACGTGGAGAGAGCCCTCCAGGAGCACCGCCCCGATGTGGTGGTCTACAATGCCGGCACTGACGTCCTGGAGGGAGACCGCCTTGGGGGGCTGGCCATCAGCCCAGGGGTGCGTGCTGACGTGGGGGGAGCTGGGAGCACATGCTCTGGGAGGTTCAGCAGCAGCAGGAAGGGTGAGAGTCAGTGGGCTGAAGCCACAGCAGTCCAGAGCAGGGCTAGATCTGCAGCAGGACTTCCCGGTGCCACAGGGGTCCAGGCCTGTCTGAGCTCCCCCTCCTGCTCCCCACCCAGGGCATCGTGAAGCGGGATGAACTGGTGTTCCAGGCGGTGCGAGGCCGACAGATCCCCATCCTCATGGTGACCTCGGGGGGCTACCAGAAGCGCACCGCCCGCATCATCGCCGACTCCATCCTCAACCTGCACAGCCTGGACCTCATTGGCCCCGAATCAGCCGACGTCTCTGCCCAGAGCTCGGACACGCCGCTGCTTTCGTCCTCGGTGCCCTGACGTGCTGCCCTGCTAGGTGACACCCCGCCTGCCTCGGGCCCACTGCCTCCTGCCTCTAGTGCTGTTCATCCTCGGGGGCTGTGGGCGGCCACCGGCCAGCTGGGAGGGGAGGAGGGAAGGGCGGACCTGTCCCTGCCTGGGCCACCTGGGGGCTGCCCGTGGCCCCGACTCCCCAGCGATGCCGAGGGTCCCTGCGTCCTCGGGTGCGGGGCGGAAGGCAGAGCAGGAAGCCCAGGGAGCCCGCCTGGGGCAGGGTCCCTCGGGCCCTGAGGAGGCAGCAGGTAGTCAAGAGTGGGAGACGAGGCCCAAGGAGGCCGGGAGGCCGGGCCGGCCGCGTGGGGAGACAGAGGACGCCCCCATCTCCACCCTGTGGGCTCTCTCCCCTCCAGTCGCGGTGGCTGCGCATCGCTCCTCATTCCAGGTGTCGGGAGCCCGCCGCTGAGGACAGCCACGCGTCCAGGTGGGCCCGAGTCCCCGCCAGCAGGCCGAGCCCCTGGGCTGGACGTGGGGGACCGAGGGAAGGGCCGAGGGGGGTTCTCCAATCTGGGGTCCCCCCTCAATAAAGTAAGGCCTGGACCTGCTTTTCCAGGGTCCTTGTGTGTGGGGAGGTCAGGGAAGGCCTGGGGACACCTGTCGCCCTTGGCAACCGTCCCACCCACTCAGCAGGGCCAGGTTGGCAAGAAGGAGAGGCCCCGTGGGCGGACACCTGGGGCGGAGCAGGGCCAAGGCAGGTCCCGGGGAGCCAGGGAGGGAGGCAGCCAGGGTCTCCGCCCAGCCTGGAGGTGGCAGGAGAGGCCTGGAGAGGAGGCCGGGCGGTCCCCGGGGCTGCGGTCTCCACCGGCCTCACCACAGCCCCGGGTTCCCGCAGCGTCGAGCGGGGCCTGCCTCCGCCTCTCCTCCGCCTCTACCCGAAGGGGGCGCTGGGGCTGCAGGAGGTGGCGAGGGGCGCCTCCCAGAGCACAGGGGCGGGGAGAGAAGTCGGTCAGCCGGCCTGTCCCCTGCCCCATCAGCGGGCCAGGGACTGGCGCTCACAGCCTCGGGGGCGCTCCCAAGGCTTCCTGTGCTGCCTGGCGGGAAGAGCCCCGAGGTCACAGGTTGTCCCCTGTGCGACCCCTGCGCGACCCCAGGCCCTTGCGGTGGTTTCCCTGGGTCTCACTCGAGGGACCTAAGAGCTGCCTGTGCCCACACGGGCCTGGGACATCTGGGGCTGGTGACGGTCACAGTTTGTCACTGCGGGGCTTCTGTCCTGGAGACATAAAGACTCTCAATGGCACTGGCTGCGTATGTTCTTGGGGGTCAGCGATCCCTGCCGACCAAGGACTGAAGGAAATAAAGATGAAGGGCTTCACATGTGGGGGACCTGACGTGGGGCAGTGTCCGTCATGGCCGGCCATCCCTTCCATCCAGAGGCCCCGGGAGAGGGTGACTCCCCATTTCGCAGGTCAGGAAACTGAGGCGGGCGGATGAGGAGTTTGCCCCAGTCCGCACACCCCGAGTCAGGTCTGGATCCAGTTTCACTGCGTCCTGGGGTGTAGGCATAGGGTCCAGGTGGGGGGTCACTCTCCAGACACAGAAGCCCAGGGTAGTGGCTGAGGTCCCTGGGATGGGGTCTGGAGGGTGAAAGGGGTGGGGAGCAGGCAGGGCTGGTTCAGAGGTGGCTCTGCCCAGAGGGGAGGCAGCTGAGGGTCCCTGGCAGGGCAGGGAGTGGAAGGGGGTCTTCTAGCCCCAGGGTCCATTTGGAGCCCGTGTGGGTTGGGCTGCCCCGAGATGGGAGGCCAGTGGGGAATGCAGACCCTGCCCTTGGCCTGACAGAGTGACCAGGGCATTCCCCAGTGGCACTGCCTGGGTGGGCAGCAGCGGGGTGACCTCTCGAGAGTCAGACCCTTGCCGAGGACAAGGACAGACAGGGCTGGGCACGGAGTCAGTGTGGGCTTTGTGAGGAGAGATGGACGAAGGCCGACCTTGACTGAGTGGCACAGAGGGCCTGGCCCCGACCAGACTCTCGACACAACCACCCAGGGAGCCTCTGACCCTCTGAGGTGGGAACAGTTGTGTGTCCATTTTACAGATGTAGAAACCGAGTCACCCAAGAGGCAAACCCACAGCTCCTAAGTGGAGGCGTGAGGATTTGAACCAGAGTCTGTTTCAGAATCTGTGAGCCGTTTCCTCCTCCGTCAATCGGGGCTCTAAAGATGCTTATGGAAAGGGGTCGCTCCATAAAACCTCCACACTTGGAATGAACGCGAGGCCGTGTGGCCCCCTGTTGTACCGGGTAACTGCTGGCCTTGAGGAGGAGGAGTGTCCTGTAGGCAGGCAGAAGCACCAAGGCCAGGTCAAGTTCAGATCTGCTCATGGGATCCATGCACCACGGTGGCACACGCTTGTAATCCCAGCAGCCAGGAGGCTGAGGCAGGAGGATCACAAGTTGGAGGCCAGCCTCAGCAATTTACCAACATCCTGCCTGTGCCTTAAAAATTAATCAGGACTGGGGGTGTAGCTCGCTGTAAGAGCACTTCCCTGGCTACAAGAGGCCCGGGGTTTAGGCCTCAGTACAAAAAAAAAACAGGTTAACAGAGGCTGGGAGCCTGGCACGGCAGCCCGGGCCACCCCATGGTGGGGCGGGGACAGGCTGGAGGATGAACTTGAACAGAACTGAAAAGACCCCACCTGATAGGAGCCCATGATTGACAGCCTCAGCTCGGACCGGCCCTCAGTGCCTGGCCCCTGTGGGAGTCCTGCAGAAGCCCCGTAAAACTGGGCAGACGTGGCCAGACCTCCGAGCTTCCGGGAGCCCCATCTGACTGACAGACGAGCCCTCCGAGGCGCGGGGAGGCCGTGGCTGGGGGGCTTGGCGCCGCGACTTGGCCTTTCTGAAGCTCCCCTGCCGCAGCTGCAGCTGTCGCGGGGGGTCGTGAGCCGGAGCTCGGGGCTGCCGAGGTGCGTGGGGGTGCAGGTGCCGCCTGGACGCAGGGTCCCCACCTGCCCGCCTTGGTCCCCGCTCACGCCTGGCTGAGGTCGCAGGAAAAGGCTTGCTCGGCTGTTTCTCAGGGAGGGACCCCCTGAGGCTGGGCAGATGGGGCCCCACTCAGGGGTGGGGAACGGAGCGGAATGGACGGACCCACCCGCCACCTGGGGCATCAACAAAGGCGAGTCCCTCCCCGCCTGCCTCCCGGACTCCCGGCAGAGCTGAAGGCAGACTTTCCAGACGGCCTGGGGCCTCGGCCAGGCCGTGGGGCTCCGCCAGGGCGGCCCGCCCGGGAGCTGGTTTCCTTGGCGCAGCGGCCGGGCTGGGGATGCCCTGCTGTGGCTCAGGGCCGCCCTGGAAGTGAGGCTGTCCCAGGATTGTCAGGGACCTGGATGAGCGCGTGGGCTCCAGGCCCAGGCTGGCTGTCACCGGCCGAGTGATCACCTCTCCATTTACAAACTAGTTTCCTCATTGGTAAAATGGGGAAGCACCTACTTTATCCACGGGTGGAGACGAATGAGTCATCAGGATTTGTAAACTGCGAACATGAAGTGAAAGTCCATCCATCATCGCCAGCGCCCTCGTCTGCATCGTTTTATAGATAAGGAAACGGAGACTCAGAGAGGTGAAGCGACTCGCCCAAGATCACACAGCCCCGCAATAGCAAGGATAGGAGGGAACAGAGACTCAGAGAAGTGCCCAACGTCACACAGTCAACCAATAACAAAGCCAGGGAATGAGCGCAAGTCTCTCGGACTCCAGACAAGTGCTCTTTTTCCACAGCCACCCCTCTGGCAAAAAATACCAGGTCATTTCCCACGCCTGCTGTCATGGTGTGGATGTGGGTGTCTCCCAAAAGCCCACGTGGGAGACAGAGCAGGAAGGCTCAGAGGAGAGCTGGCTGGGTGGTGAGAGCCTCAACCCCATCAGTGCACTGCTCCCTGGGGGGTCAGCTGGTGGTCCCTGGAGGCAGGTGCTGTGGAGGAGGAGGTGGGCACTGCGGGGTGGCTGTGGGGACATGTTTGCATCTGGGAGTGGAGTCTCTCTGCTTCCTGGTCACCATGGGAGCTGCTTCCCTCCACCACACTCTTCCTCCAGGATGTCCAGCCTCAGCTCAGGCCCCCAGGAATGGAGCCTGCTGTCTGTGGACTGAGCCCTCTGCCACCGTGAGCCCCAAAT
>JAJEJO010004366.1:205209-218908 GCA_020662805.1 Glaucomys volans
TGGATGGATGGATGGATGGATGGATGGGTGGGTGGATGGATAGATGGATGGATGGATGGATGGGTGGGTGGATGGGTGCGTGGGTGGGTGGGTTGATGGGTGGATGGGTGGGTGGATGGGTGGGTGGGTGGATGGATGGATGGGTGGATGGGTGGGTGGATGGGTGGATGGATGGATGGGTGGATGGATGGATGGGTGGGTGGATGGGTGGGTGGGTGGATCAGGAAGGAAGGGGCAGAGGGAGGAGGGGTGTCGGGATGAAGGAATGGAAGTTTCGAGGAGACACTGAGAAGGTGTGGCAGAGGAAGGACTCTGTGGGTCCCATGACCAGGGCAGCCAGGAAGAGAAAGGGTCGGTTTTTGGGCTGGGAACACACAGGCCAGCACCAAGTTTGTTTTAAACACATTTTTCTTTATCTATTAAGATGATAATATGATTTTTCCTCCTTTTCTTTGCCGCTGTGGTGAAGCAGGGGCTTACCTCTTTTTTTTGGTAACAGAATTGAACCCAGGGAAGCTCACCCACTGAGCCTCATCCCCAGTCCTTTTTTATTTTGTTTAGAGACACGGTTTCACTGAGCTGCTTAGGGCCTCACTAAGTTGCTGAGGCTGGCCTCCAACTTGTGATCCTCCTGCCTCAGCCTCCCCGAGCTGCTGGAATGACAGGACTCGGAGCCGTGTCCTGGTGAGATGCTACTTGAGCCGAGAGGGAGGAGCCGTCACCCCTCCCTGCAGGTTCAGCCAAGCTCCTGGAGATTCAGCTTTCAGGGAGCTTTACTTTGTATTTTGGGGGTTCTGGGGGGAAGGAGTGCATCTGATCCAATAGCAACAGGTCACACCCCAGGTGATTTTTAGGGTCTCCTCTTTCTTCCTAGACGTGGACATATTCAGACCAGCGGAACGGCGCTGTGGACTGTGTGCGTCTCTCCTGAGAACATGGGCTGTGGGACGCTTCTTTGTCTGGGCTTCGCCACTCCTTCATGCCAAAAAATATATATATATATTGTTGGGCACAGTGGCATGTGCCTGTCATCCCAGCAGCTCTGGAGGCTGAGGCAGGAGGATCACAAGTTGGAGGCCAGCCTCAGCAACTTAACCAGGCCCTACCACTGAATCACGACCCCAGCCCCCAAATGAGCGATTTTGAGGTTGGCCAAGACCATGTAAAACTAGATGATTTATTTTGTCCCCCCACCAGATAACAATTTCATCTGATGCTAACATTCTGTTTTGATGGTCTGATCAAGATCTCAAGACAGCCCCACTCCTTGCTCTGCACCCCAAGGACTTAAAATGCCCATTCTGCAGTGCCGGGGCCATATTGATGTTCACAGCAGCTCAATTCACAATAGCTAAGCTGTGGAGTCAACCTAGGTGCCCTTCAACAGAGGAATGGATAAAGAAAATGTGGTCCATATACACAATGGAATATTACTCAGTCATAAAAAAGAATGAAATGATGGCATTTGCCAGTAACTGGATGGAGCTGGAGAACATCATGCTAAGTGAGATAAGGAGATGTCCACCAGCCCTGTGCCTCTGGGCAAGGGGGCCGCTCCTGGGACTTCAGTCCATGGTACTGTGGGCTCTCCGGGTGAGGCCCCCGGGGAGCGCTTGAAAGTCGAGATGTGGGTGACAGTCTGCTGGCGCAGGGCCACAGGCTGAACGGCCATGAGCTGGCTGCCCCACGTTTCCCTTCTTGTGCCCGCCCGCCCTTCCACGCCCATCTCCCAGGGGATCCTGCTCCTGAACTCTCGATCCTCCTGCCTCAGCCTCCCAAGTGCTGGGATTACAGGCGTGCGCCACCGCGCACGGCTCCATTCATTGATTGTTTTGTGGGGCTGAGGGTGGAATCCAGCGCCTACCCCCTACCACACAAGCGCTCCACCACTGAGCCCTGCCTGGTCCTGGCTTCTTAACAGCTTAGACCAGTTTTCTCTGTTCTAGAACGTGGTAGAAAAGGACTCATACCTGAGTCACCACTGATGGCCGACTTCTCTGGCTCAAAGTTGTCTTGTAACTCTGTTGTGAACGGTTATAAATTATCATTGCTGCCGGGAGCAGTGGGGCACACCTGTCATCCCAGTGGCTAGGGAGGCTGAGGCAGGAGGACTGCAAGGTGGAGGCCAGCCTCAGCCACTTGGTGAGGCGCTAAGCAACTCAGCGAGACCCTGTCTCTGAATAAAATATCAAAAGTGCTGGGGATGGGGCTCAGTGGGTGAGCGCCCCTGGGTTCAGCCCCTGGTACCAAAAAATAAATAATAAAACGAAAATGTTCTGGTTGTTTCCCTTTCCTGACCTCAGTGCTAATTTCGATGTGGTCCCTTCTAGAAAGTTCGAGCGGGGCGTGGCCTCAGCTCCCACACAGCAGTTCTCCCATCTTGCCCCCAGCCGCCCAGGCACGTCTCCCAGATGAGGCAGGAAGGCCCAGAGAGCGGCATCCCTCGCTACACGGCATGGAGCTCGAGGGTGGTGAGCTGGGGCTTGGAGCCAGACTCTCCGGGGGCCTTCCTTTGACCTGGCTGGATTCAGGCAGGGGCTGGAGGCTGGGGGTGGAGACCCAGCGGCTCCCTGCGCATTGGGGTTGAGGCTCGCTGCTCCCCTGGAGGCTGTCCAGCACGGTGGGCGGTGACCTCTGCCCTGCGCACTCTGAATGGCCCAGGGGAGGTCACTGTGCAGGCCTCCCCCACCGGGGGCGCTGGGCGGACGCGGTTGAGGCCGGGGCACGGAGCCGGAGCCTCGGGGAGGCCAGGCTGCCTCTGTCTCTTCAGGTTGAGCCTGCAGGCTGGGGACCGTGACCTCCAGGGCTCCCAGTCTCTGATCTGTAAAATGGCCCTGGAGGCGAGGCCCCACCCGGAGGGCTGGTGAGATCGGAGGGACCCGCCCGGGCAGCCTGGGGGCGCACAGTGGGGGTCGCTCCTCAGAGGCTGTGGCTTCTGAGCTCCGGGGGCCCAGACACGCGGAGGGTGCGGGCTGCCGCCTGCCCCCGGCCTCCCACGCGATGGCATCTGGATTTGTTCAGCTCGGCGCAGGGACGTCCTCCAGGAGCGGGGCGGGGACAAGGCCCCTTTGTCTGGTCCAGGCCCGCCTGCTGCCTGGGGCGGGGGGCGGGTCAGAGCTGAGGCCGGCCACCCAGGGGCACTGCCTGACCGGAAGCCGGCCAGGAGCCCCTGTGATCGAGGGGGAAACTGAGGCACGGAGGACCGCACACTGGTCCGGAGAGCTCCGAATGCCACCCATGAAGCCAATCCCAATGCTGTGCTTCCCTCCGGGGGACCCCGGTGGTCTCCGGGGCCCTCCTGGGGTGCCTGTCAGTCCAAGTGTCAGTCAAAGTCAATCTTTTTTTTTTTGGTCCCGGGGTGGAACCCAGGTGCTCACCCACTGAGCCACACCCCAGCCCTTTTGAGAGACAGGGTCTCGCTGAGTTGCTGAGGCTGGCCTCCAACTTGTGATCCTCCTGCCTCAGCCTCCCAAGCCACTGGGATGACGGGTGTGTGGCTGCACCCCACTCCTTTTTATTTTGTATTTTGAGACGGGGTCTTGATGAATTGCCAGAGCGGGTCTCCGACTTGGGACCCTCGGCCTCTGGAACTGGTGGGATTACAGGGGCTGCAGTTCTTCAGTGCCCTCAGCTTTCTCTGGCCGTCCGTCCAGGCTCCCTCTGGCCCTTCCTGGGGGCCGTGTGCAGAGCTGGCTCCAAGCAGCCCACGTGCAGTCGACCAGCTGGCCTTGGGAAGTCTGCTGTCCAGGGCCAAAGGCTGGCGAGCCCCCAGGGACCTGAGGCAGAGTCCCCCATCGGGGGAGGGCTCCCCGGAGGAAGGGATGTTTGAGCCGAGACCTAAAGGCTCGGAAAGAAGCAGCCAGGCGGGGCTGTGGGCCCCTGGGGACAGGGACGGTGTTCCCGGCAGGCGGCACCGCACAGGCAGAGAGCAGAGAGCAGGCCAGCCAGTCTAGACCTGGAGGGAGGAAGGAATGTGAAAGGAGAGACGCGGAAATGGCTCCTATCAGATGGAGATGCAGACAGAGCCAGACCACCACACGGCTCTGCCAGCCAGGCTGCTGGGTGTGGGCTTCACTCGGAGGGCCCACGGGAGCCATGGAAGAAGTTGGAGGCGGGGCAGCCCAGGGCTGGACTGTACTTGAGGCACCGGGCGATCAGAAAGAAGAAAGCAGTGTTTTAAGGGGTGAGAGGCATGAGCAGAAATTTTATGAAAGAAAAAAGGCAGATGGCTGACAGACACAGAGCTGGATGCGAGTCCTCTTAGTGACGAGGACATGTAAATTAAAACCACACCCAGATGCCATTTCACACCTACCACATTGATGAGCCTGGGAGAGGAGGCTGGAGCCCTTGGCAGCAGTTAGTGGGGATGCAAATGGGTCCAGACACCCGGAAGCAGAAGTCTGGCGCGGGCTGGTGAACTTGAACATGTGCATACCCCATGACCAACTTCCACTGTCCTGGACGCTTGCCCTGGAGGATTCCTCCAAATATCACAGAGAGACAGGAACAAAAATAGTTAGAGCTGCGTTATTTGTAATAGGGAAAAAGAAAGAAAACAACCTAAATATTTACAGTCCAGAGACTCATTCAGTGTGTTAGAGCTGGTTGGTGGAATATTACGCAGCAGTGAAGAGAAGGGAAGGACAGCTCATTTCATGCATCTCATTTCATCATTGTGATGAGGGGCACTTACAGCATGAGTCTCTTTATATCAAGTTCAAACACAGAACTAAACAGATTGGGAATGAGGCAGAGCAGGTAACCCTTCAAAAGAAATTATTTTTGGTACCAGGGATTGAACCCAGGAGCGCTCACCCACTGAGCCACATACACAGCCCTTTTTATATTTTATTTAGACACAGGGTCTCGCTGAGGTGCTTAGGGCCTCACTAAGGTGCTGAGGCTGCCCTCCACTTTGCAATCCTCCAGCTTTAGCCTCCCGAGCTGCTGGGATGACAGGCGTGTGCCACCGTACCTGACAGGTAACACTTTTAAGGCCACCTGGGGAGGGACCCAGGAGAGGATCCTGGGTGGGGATGCCGCTGCCTTGAACGGGACCTCTTTCAGCATTTTCCCGTAATCAGACTCAGATCCGGGGCTCGCATCGCATTCTCTGCTGCTGGCCGGCATTTCTGCCATGGGTGTGACCTGCTCGGTTGGTTCTTAGTCACCAACCGCAGGCGCCTCGCTTTCCCAACAAGACCCACCGTGTTTCTCCTGAGATGCTCCCGGGCTCTGGTACCCAACCTCATGGGAGCCAATGAGCGTGCGAGATGCGGCCTCTCTGGGTTCTGATTGGCTGGATGAGCTGCCAGCTTCCCTGAGGAGAGCCAATCACTGAAGAGCTCCATGAAGGAGGTTTTCACAGAGAACCGTCTTTTCAAATGCGCGCCCAATAAACACCCACCGCGCCTGAACCTAATGTGGAAGAAACTGGCCTCAAACCCAAGGCCACCAATATACCGGCCCTGTGGCTGGGCCAATCAGCACAGCCCATTCCTTGGGCTGCAGCCATTGGTTCAGGCCTGGCCACCTGACTTGTGCCCCTCCAATTGGAGAGACCTCAAGACCTCTGGAGTGATGCTCCATTTTGGCCGGACTTACAGGGCTATGGGTTGGAGCAACTGGTCAGTTTTGGTTGCCTGGAGAGGAGGCCATGGTGACAAACAGAGTGGAAGAGAAAACTGAGGGACCAAGGTGGGAACACTTGATCCTGTTGCTGTATTTTTTTTTTTGAGCACCTGGATCTAGTTGAGCCTGAAGTCCACCTCACTTCTCTTTCAGTGTAAAAGTTACTCTCTGGCTGTTTGAATTGCGCACTGGGGCTCGGAGCAGAAAGCGCCGAGCGGCCCCACATCACTGTGTAAGCTCTCTCCATCTTGCTCCAGTTTTTGCAGGATGCCACCGTCATCTGAGCTCAATCACCTTCCACCCAAGCGCTTACACCAGTCCCTCCAATTGCTCTTAGAGCAAAACACGAACTTCTTAAGGACCTGGCTGCGCCGCGTCCTCGCCCCTCAGCCCTTCCTTAAAAGGACTCAGTCACCATCTTCCTTCCTCAGGAATTTAACCAACTTCCACTGGGCACTTTCTGTGTGCCTTGCCTCAATTCCTCCTCACCTATTAACTCATTTAAACCTCAGGACACCAAAGAGGTAGGTACTGTTAGCTTTCTTTTCTTTTTTTTTTTGGTACCAGGAATTGACCCCAGGGGTGCTTATCCACTGAGCCACATCCTCAGCCCTTTTTATATTTTATTGAGAGATGGGGCCTCGCTGAGTTGCTTAGAGACTTGCTAAGTTGCTGAGGCTGGCCTCCAGTTTGCAGTCCTCCTGCCTCAGCCTCCCAAGCCGCTGGGATGACAGATGTGTACCACTGTGCCCGGCTACCTCCTAGCCTCTTAATCTCATAACAGCATATTGAGGTCAGCAGGCGTTTTATCACTGGGACACTGAGACCCAGAGAGGCAACTTCCCCAGGTCACCTGGCTAGTAAGTGGCCAGGCTGGGACCTGAGCCTTCCAACCCAGGCAGCGTGACTTCAGAGGCTCTGTGCTCATGGCCACGTGCTGCATCTCCCCTGCTGGGTGGATGGGTGGCAGGATCTGGGGTCATGTCCTCACCAGGGTTCGGAGGGAGTGGAGCGCAGGGGTCCGGAGAGACCTGGCCCAGTTCCTCAGCATGGGAGGTGCCGGGGCCGGGCAGACAGAGATGGAGGACTGAGGAACAAGTGTCACAGGGGACAGCTCTGCTTCCAGGGGTTGCGCCAGCTGGCCAGTGGTGTGGTGCCCTGCTGGGGCCTCATCAGGGCTTCGGGAGCAAGTCAGGAAGAGAAAGAGCTGGATGAATCCTCAGCAGAAAGGCAGATGGGCTGGAAAGAGATTAGAGGGCAACCTAAAGCAGACGTCCAGGACAGACAGGCAGACCTGTCTCCGTGGGAGGCCGCCGGAATCAGTGTGTGTAGTACTTTGACACCAAAGTACCAAATAACTGCTATAAACTTGGGTCATATTACCTAGGGTCTAAAGGTTGGTATGTGGAAGGTGAAACCTCTCTACGGGCTGGGCAGACCACAGGTTTCCGTGTTCAGTCCCCAGCATGGCCTGGGGGCAGGGACAGGCTAGACTGACCCTGGGGTGCGAGAGGAACTGGAACTCTAATCGAGGAAAAGCAGGCAGGACCTGAAGGCTGGTGGGTCAAGATCCCAGGAAGGGACTCAGCTCTCTGTAGGAGGATCACTCGTCTCTGCTCCCAGTTACCAGGGAATGTCGGGGTTACCCTTCCACCCAGAGCCCAGCTCCTGGCCCCTTCCTCTGGGTTCAGCTGGGCAGAGAGACCTGGGCTCTTTCAACCCAGGGAAGGGGACTCTGAGCCCTGTCCCGTTATCCCCCTGGCCCAGTGGAGCCCAAGGACCTCAAAGTTGGTTGAGAAAGTACAAAGCTTTCTGGGCTGGGCCTTGGGGCGGAGGCGCTGGACGGGAGATCCTGAGCTTCATAGGCTGTACGGCGGCGGCTGTTCGTCGCTGTCCCTGCGGTGCGTTAGCGGGGTCTCCTCAAGAAGCCCAGATCAGTCAGGCACGGTGGTGCTCGCCTGTCATCCCAGTGACTTGGGAGGCTGAGGCAGGAGGATCACAAATTGGAGGCCAGCCTCAACAACTTAGCGAGGCCCCAGGCAACTCAGTGAGACCCTGTCTCTCAATGAAATATAAAAGGGCTGGGATGTGGCTCAGTGGGTGAGCACCCTGGGTTCCATCCCTGGGACCAAAACAACAACATAAAAAATCCCAAAATATATATAAAAAACCCAGGAGGGGAGACACTCAGCCTGGGCAGGAGGCGTCCCGGGCGGCCAGGGTCTGGCCGCCCTCCAGCTGCTCAGGGTCGTGCTGTTCGGCCTTGGCCAGGACCCTCTCCTCTCTGGGCGGCTGCAGGAGGAAGGTCCTCAGGGCTGCCTGCCCACTTGGCTCCTCACGGAGGCCCCAGCCTCCACGCTCAGTGCCCTGCCTCCGTCCTCCTCCTGCCAGGAGATCTGGCTTGCACGGCAGGGCGGGGCCACGTCCTGTCCAGGGTTACCAGACCTCCTGAGAAGGCCAGCAATTTCGTCACGCCAGAGATGGGCTGTGTGAGTCACGAGTGAGCGGGACAGGGGAGGTCGGGCTGACCATTCCCAGACGGGAGGCGGCCGGCCCGGCAGCGTCCCTGGAATGAGCGGGGAGCCTGAGAAAGAGGGAAGGAAAGCAGTGACGGTCCCCCGAGTCCTGTTTCCAGACTCCCGTTCCCGGTGGGCACCTGGCTGCCAGGCTACCGACCCCTGTCCAGCTGACGGGCCTTCTTCAGGGAGAGCTCTCTCCTTCCTCTGGAAGGGCGGGGAGCAGCAGCCCGTTCTGTGTTCTGACTGCTCTGGGCACTAGCTGGGCTGCTGAGCCTCAGTTTCTTCTTCTGTAAAGTGGGCATTATCATATCAAGAGTCCAGCCAGCTGCAGTGGAGCACCCCTGTCATCCCAGCGGCTCGGGAGGCTGAGGCAGGAGGATCGCAGGTTGGAGGCCAGCCTCGGCAACTTAGTGAGACCTGCGTCAAAATAAAAAACGGGATGGGTGTGGTTCAGTGGTGAGCACCGGTACTGAAAGAAGAAGAGGAATCTTATGGTCAACCAGGCCGAAGGAGCCCAGATGTGCAGGTGCTGGACTTGGTGGGTGACGACGCCTCCGTGAATCCAGTGCTACCAGCCGAGGCTCCTGGGTACAGGGGACTCCGCCTGCTGCTGGCCGAACCCCTGAGCAGAGCGAGCAGCTCAGAGAGAGAGCTCCACATCGGCGGAGGCGTCAGCGCTTTGGAAAAGCATTGACTGGCCCGTGGAACTGATAGGTCTGAGCTCTGACCAGAGACCTCGATGTCCTTCATGAGGAAGTCTCTGTCCTCGGCCTCCACTCTGCTATTACGGGGCTGGGCCTCCTGGGAAACCGAGGCAGCGTGGAGGCCCCTCTGCAAACCCCGATCCTTGTGATCAAGTCGGAGAGATTTCAGACACGTCACTCAGTCCCAGCCATGAGTCTCCTGAGGGACAGGAAAAGGGAAAGGGGACACTCTCGAGGGACAGAGTGGTCCTCTCAGACAGGAGAGGGACAAGGTGCCTCTCCTTGCTCCAGTTTTATTGGGGGGGGGAATCCTAGAGAAGTTTCTGGAAAGTCCCGCCCAGGTCCAGCTCTTGACTTGTGACTGACAGCAGGGTGACATCAGACTTTCAAGTCGCCACTGCCACGGCAGCTCCAGGTCCCCCTGGCCCATGCTGGTGGCTCTAACTGGATTCTTAACCACAGACTCTTAGAGATTCTATGCTCGGGAGGAGCTGTCCTCATCCCCAGAGTGTCAGGATCTGTCCCCACAGTCCCCCTCCAGGGTAACTGGGCTCCTCTTACGCACATTATTGGGGCTGCATTTCTCCTGCAGGGAGCAGGTTGATTGCTGAGGGATGTGACATCTCCTGTCCCCTGAGGCCAGGCAGGGCTGCAGGTAAATGGCTTCTTGGCAAAGAACCCTGAGGGGGTCAGCGCCGAGGCCGCTCTGTGGACTCATCTCTTAACCTGGGCTCCCACTCCTCACCGTCTGTCCCTGACACTTGCTCTGAACTGACCTCCTGGGCAGCAGGCTGTGCTGGGCGGGGATCTCTAAGCTCCGGGTTTTGTAAACCAGAGGGGACATGAAGGTCCCCTGGGGAGCAAGGAGCTGTTTACTTTGAATATCATTGTCCAGGCTGTGGCAAAATGCCTGAGGCTACTTTATAAAGTAAAGAGGTAAATCGAGTTCACTGGCATCTTGGCCAGGGCACCTTGGCTGGATCACATCATAGCAGGTGGCATCGTGGAGGGAACTCAAGGGAGCTGCCAAGAATGTCACATGGTGGGACAGGCAGCCAGGGGGGTTCAGGGGCCACTCTCGTGGGAAATAACAGGGTCCTGAGAGAAATGCTTGAGTCCCTTCTGAGGGTGGTACCCACTCTCTACCCACTGAGACCTACCCACTCTCTCCACTGAGCTCTGCTTCTGGAAGCTTCTATCTCGCCAGCATCCTCACCCTGCGGACCAAACCAGCAGAACATGAACTTTTAGGGGAGACACTTGAACCCTTTCCAAACCACAGCAAATATCTTTCCTGGATTGGTGGAAATATGACCCACGTCTCCCCAGAGTCTTGGTCGGCTCTAACACCGGCTCTTTGTCCCCTCTGTAGCTGGGGACAGGCCACACGCTCACCCAGCCCTCATCCTCGCTGCCGCAGATGCTGGATAGGAAGCTGAAGAGGTGCAAGAGGAGCTCAGCACAGCATCACCGCCACCTCGGCCGGGAGGCAGCAGGGAGGGATCCTGGGAGTCGGGGCCCCCCGTCCGCACCCAGATGCGCAGTGAGGCTCGGGACCCTGGAGCCTGTTTCCCTCCGAATTTCTCAGAGTCACTCTGATCATTACAGTCCTTTCTCCTGACAGTTGTTTGAAATTAATGGTTGTTTGAGATTAATAAGGACAATGAAATGAATCAAGGGCTTATTGACAGGCCAAATTCTGCGTTCAGCGTCTTGACTTCAAAACAATCCAAGGATCGGGGTGCGATGGCACACGCCTGTCATCCCAGTGGCTTGGGAGGCTGAGACAGGAGGATCACAAGTAGGAGGCCAGCCTCAGCAACTTAGCAAGGCCCTCAGCAACTCAGTGAGACCCTGTCTCTAAATAAAATATAAAAAAGGGCTGGGGATGTGGCTCAGTGGGTGAGCACCCCTGGGTTCAATCCCCGGTACCAAAAGCAAAACAAAACAAAACAAAATCACAGCAAACCAATCCAAGGACATAGGAACTATTTTGTACACAGGGAGACTGAGGCCAGAGAGGTAAAGCCACCTACTGAAGGTCAGACAGAGGGGGTGTGGGTTTAAACCAAAGCCACTGGGTCCCAAAGCCATGTTCCTAAACCTTAAGATATTGTCATATTGGATTTATTCTTATTATATGCCAGGATGGATGCTCCGAGAGGTATAGTAACCTCCCCAAGGCTGCCCAGTAAGGATGCAGACCCAAAAAAGGCCCCAGGGCCCTCTCTTCCCCACCTGGACTGGCCAGGTGGTGCGGGTGAGCCCCACCCAGCTGGCCCTGGCGCCGAGGTGCCCTGGGAGCAGGGGAGATTGGCTCCGATGTAAATCTCCGCTGCCCACTGCCCATTCCGTCTCAGCCTTATCAGCGGCCACTTCCTCCGACTGTCAGCCAGGCCCTGGCCGGATTCCTGCCACGCTGTCTGCGATAGTGGCCTTGGCGGGCGCAGGAGGTGCGGCGCAGGAGGCCCGGCCCACTCAGGCTCAGATGACAGAGGTCTGCAGAAGAGGCTCCCTGTGTTCGAGGGGAGGCCGCCAGGGCCTGGGCGCCTCGGGCTGCAGGAGGAGCCTAATCTGGGCTCCCTGCTGTCCTCCCAGGCCTGGGACCTGCAGCCGGGCAGGGAAGGGCAGAGAGTTGCCCGGATTGCACAGAGCAAGTGGCTCCAAGCCACCACCCTGGGTGACAGAAGGAAGGATTCCATCTGTTATTTACTTACTCATCAGACGTGGAGCGAGCACTCCCTTTGGGTGAAACCTCCTTCCAAGTGTTTTTCGATCTCAATTCATTTCATCATCCCAACAACCCCTGGGACAGGCCGTGATGCTCATTTGACAGTCAAGGAAATCAAGGCCCAGAGAGGTGAAGTAACTTACTCAAGGTCACACAGCTGGCGTGGCATAGAGTTCTCAACCACCAGGTTATCCTACCAAATGTCATTTATAAATGAAATTTATTTTTTTTGTACCGGGAATTGAACCCAGGGGTGCTTATCCACTGAGCCACATCCCCAACCCTTTCCTGTATTTTATTTAGAGACAGGGTCTCACTGAGTTGCTCAGGGTTGCACTAACTTGCTGAGGCTGGCCTCCAACTTGCGATCCTCCTGCTTCAGCCTCCCCAGCTGCTGGGATGACAGGTGTGTGCCACCATGCCTGGCTTATTTTAAAAGATCAGCCAGTGAGAAGTTCTCTGAAGAGAACCAAGTGGAGCCACTGGGTAAGTGGCAGTAGCTACCTCTACTGGGGCATTGGGGAGGAAAAGTATTCCAGGCAGAAGGAACAGCATGTGCAAGGGCCCTGAGGGAGAGCAGGTGTCAGTGGCAAAGGAGCCCAGGGAGTGTGAAGGCCTGCCCAGGTGTAGACAGAAAGTGGGGGCACATCAGGCCCCGCTTTGAGAACTGGTTCATGCCTGGTCCCCTCATCCCCTCCTGGCTCCTTTGTGAGCCATGGGCTCTTCCTAGCTGTGTGACTCTAGGCAGGTGGCTTTCCTTCTCTGAGCCTTTGCTTTTAACTGCCTCAGTCCTGTCCTGGGCTGCCGGGGGTCCCTGGGGTGAAGTTGGGACACACTCTTGGGTCATGACTGCCACTAAGATGTGAAGTAGTGACCATGGGGCCATTCATCTCTGGACAGGGATGGGCTTCTAGACACTGAGGTCCTTGATTGAGAGAAACACAGAGACCCAGAGAGACTCAGGGAGAGATGCAGAGACCAGTTGGAACAGAGGTGGAAAGAGAGAGGGCTCAAAGAGGGAGAGAGAAAAAGTCTTGAAAGTTCTAAGTAGCACTGAATTGTGAACTTTATAATAGATGGGATCGTGTGAGGCTATGTGAATTTTACTACTATAAAAGAAGCTGGGTGTAGTGGCCCTTGCCTGTCATCCCAGCAGCTCGGGAGGCTGAGGCAGGAGGATCGTGAGTTGGAGGTCAGCCTCAGCAACTTAGCAAGGCCCTGAGCAACTCAGCAAGACCCTGTTTCTACATAAAATACAAAAAGGGCTGGGATGTGGCTCAGTGGGTGAGCACCCCTGGGTTCAATCCCTGGGACCAAAACAAAACAAGAGAGAAGCAGAGACAGGTAGAGAGGCGGAGAGAGAAAGAGCCAGGAGGACAGGAGGAAGACAATCTCCCCAGAGCCTGCCTCTGCTCAGGACGAGAGGTAGGTGCTGGAGAAGGAACCTGAACTTGGGGTTTCAGTGCCACGTCCCGCCCTGAGGTCCCGGGGGTTCTGGGTCAGGCCCTCTTCCACCGGGGCCGCTTGGTGGCTGGACGCTTGCCCTGGCCTGGCGGCACCTGGGACGGCTTTGGGGAGCAGGAGCGTGCGCCCTTGGCCAGGAAGGACCTGGCGGGCAGCCGTGTCCCCTGTCGGCTTCCCAGGCTTGATTCTGCTGCTTGTGGAGATTGGGGACCGGATACTGGGATCCGGCCTCAGCGGGGGATGGTGGTCGCGGTCTCAGCAGTGTTTGGAGCTACAGTGTGCGGTGGCTACCGTTCTGGGGTCCTGCGTGGGGCAGGGCGGGGTCTCCGTGCCTCCCCATCCACAGTCGAGGCCACCCTTCACCCTTCCAGGGGCGAGGAGGCCGTGGCTCAGGCCCCGCGTGGCGCAGCAGCAGCGCGGCGCTGAGACCTGGGCCGGGACCGCAGGGGGCCTGGGCGCGCCCAGGACGGAGGTGCAGGCGGATGGCGGCGGGGTCTGCTCCGCCAGCCTCCTCCCGCGGTTTCCTGCCGAGGCCCCGGGCCATCGCGGGAGCCCGAGGGTGCTGAGCGCAGGCGGACCCTGCGGCTCCGGCCAGGCCCCCGGCGCGCCCCGGGGCCGCGGTGCCCGAGGTGCAGCTCCGGGCTTAG
>JAJEJO010004366.1:219308-257097 GCA_020662805.1 Glaucomys volans
CTCGACGCGCCGACGGCGGAGCAGACGGACGGGCGGACGCCGAGCGGAGCGCCCCGCGGTGAGTGCACGCCGACCCTTCGCGCCCCGGGGCTCGCCGTCCCCGCCAGCGCTGCCCCGGCCCGGCCGCCCCTCTCACACGGGGCCGGGGGCGCGGGGACGCTCGGAAGCCCGCGGACCGACGGACGAGCCCCGCGGGCTGCCCACGCCTCGCCGCCGCCGCCCGCCCGGCCCCGCGCTGCGCCGCCCCTGCGCGCCCTGGCTCAGGGGTGGCCTGCAGCCCCAGCCGGCGGGCCCTGCTTCCTGCCCTGCCCCTGGCTGCCCTGCCCCAGGGTCTCCCCTGGCCTCGCGGTCACCCACCCCGCGGGGAAGGCCTGGGCCTCGCGGTCTGGCACCACCCTGCCATCACCGTCCCCAGCCCCGGGCCCCGCTCGGGCCGCACACGCGCCAGCAGAAGTTCCTGCGGACCGCCCGGGCGCACCCGCCTGTCCCATCCCCAGCCCAGAACCCCCACCCAGGGACCTCCACCTCGGTCCCCGTCCCTTTGCACACACGTGCTTCATGCACACGGGCGCCCCAGACACGCGCGCAGTTGTGTCTCTGTTAAAAACTCATGCCTCTCCGACGCGCACCAGCCGGCCCCACGTGCACGCCTATCACACGCACATCTCCATCACACGGGCCACACGTGTCGCTCCCATACCTGGAGACACAGACAGCCCCCTGCTCAGAGAACCTGGCACCCAGTCACATACATTGGTGACCTGTGGTCCCAGGCACCTGTGGTTTCCTGGGAGTCCTGGGTGGGGTGGGGCACCCCAACCTTGGGGAGGGAGGTGGTGGCGGGGCATTTCTCTGGGCTGGGGGTCCCTTGCTGCAGGGACCTGAGTGGTTCAGAGGGGGCTCAGCCCCCCAGGGTGGCTTTGAGTCTTCCCCATCCTCTGGGTTCCTCTCCCCTCCCCTGGGTGCTTCAGTCTCCCAGCTAGGCCCCCCCTACTTTGCTGTCTTAGGGTTCTCATGCCATTTCAGCTTTGTGATGACCATTGAGCCAGCTGGTGTCACTTCTGAGCCAGCAGGTGTCACCATGGAAAAAGAATGTGTGTCGAGTGTGGGTCCCTGGAGGAGGGTGCTCATGCGGCCCACCCCGAGGGAGCCCCTGGGATCTGGGTGGCCGCCAGGGGACTGCTCTCTGGGGCTTGGCACCGGGTGGAAGCTGATGCATATTTGTGACTGACTGATGGGGACCCTGGGCCTCACTTTCTCCATATGCAAAACAGGGGTGAAGATTCCGTCCCCAGGAGGGAGGGCAGAATGGCAAGCTATTGTCCTGTCCTGCTCCCTGGACTCCCTGGTCCCTGGAGCAGGCGGGTGGGACGCCAGGGGATGAAGTCAAAGGATCTGGTTCCGGAGGCACAGAGCTGCCAGCCCGCGGTGGCTCACCCTCTTGTTTGCTTTGGCTCTGACCATGTTATTATTATTTTAAAAAATTTAATTAGCTGCCAGCACTTACAAATTGGCAGGTTTCGCATAAAAGTCCGGATTTCCGTCTTCTTTTGGAAAAAAGAAAAAAATCCCAGGCTCTTGCGGTTCGTGATCCTCCAGTCCATGTGGTACCCACGGGCTGCTGCGACCCGACTCGGAGGATGGAGGATGGGTGTGGCCGCAGTCCCCACCTGGCCCTCTCATGCTTCTTAGCTCCTGGCCGGCCTGCTAGGCCTCTCTTTGCTGTGACTGCTGCGGACATTGAGCTTCACTGCCAGAGTCAATGTTTGTCCCCCATCCATGTCGTGGGAAGCCTCGGATCTTTCCAGGCCGTACACGTTGGAGTAGTGAGGGGTCCCAGGGTCCTGGACCACACGGCATCTGTGTGATGGCCAGGCTTGGCTTCAGGGGACAGAAGCCTGGTCCTCCCAGGAGGGAGGCAGGAGCCCATGTGAGACATGAACTGGGCACCTTCGTTCTCAGAATCAGGACTTACCCCCACTTTTCTTCCCAGATCCTGATTGCCACTCTGCAGGGCCACGTTCTCACCCGTTCCACAGACGAAGGGTCTCCCGGCAAACAGGGGAGCCGGGATTTCAACCCAGACTTCTCCGACTTGGAAGCAAAAGGCCTCCCCCCGCCTTGAGCCTGAGAGAGGGAGGTGTCAGTGACCCTGGTGGGAATTCCCTGAGCCTGGTCCACACTGACAGACGCATAATAGGTGCTCAATAAACACTCTTGCCCTGTATGACTTGTGAGTGGAACTCTTCCCAGGGTCAGGCGGGGCTGAATTCAGGGCCTAAGGGAAGCCGTAGGCCTCCAAGCTGAAGGATCCTTTTAATGGGCCATAAAACCCAGCCCCGGATTCCTGCTTGAGTGTGATGGTCACGTTGCTGTGACCCCCCGTGCTGCCAAGTGCAGACTGCCAAGTCTCTGGGTGAGTCTGCGTGCCTCCCGGACTCCGTCCTCTTGGACACCAGATGCGGTATTTGCCTGGCATTCAGAGGCTGCGGGGCATGAACATTCTTTCCCTTAACCCCCGGACTAGTCTTGGCAAATGGGATGCCACACAGAGAGGGGCTCGGGAACCACATCAGGCAGAGGGACCACCTCCCGGCTCTGTCCCCTGGGCGGGCGTCTGCTCTGTGGGCAGCACAGGGCGGGGCAGCCAGCGCCTTGTTCTGAGTCCCAGTTTGGTGGCCCTCTGTTCTGGGCCAGATTTCTTGGGTTTCGTAGGCAGCTTCTGGCTCCTTCCTCGGATCTCCTGGCCCATGGCTATTTTGTCTTCTTTCTTTTTCTGTTTTGATGCTGGGGATTGAACCCAGGGCTGCTTACCCACTGAGACACCTCCCCAGCTCGATTTTGTCTTTTATTTAGAGACAGGATCTTGCTGAGTTGTAAGGGACTTGCTAACTTGCTGAGACTGGCCTCCAACTTGCGAAGAGGTTGCCTCCTGCCTCAGCCTCCTGAGCTGCTGGGATTACGGGCACATTGCACCATGCCTGGCTTTGTCTTCTTTCTTGCTGGAGGGGAAGGTGCTAGCCTTCCTGGCAGTGGGATGTGGTACTGGGGGCCTGGACCTGGGGCTGGGCTTCCGCTGACCACTCTGTGCCTTCTCTGGGCCTCAGTCTTTCCTTCTGTAAAGTGGCTGCTTCTGATGGTTTCCAGTGCTCTTGGGTCTGCATTAGGGACTCAGGGGATGGAATTCTGGGGACTTCTGTCTGGGTCAGGTGGGGTGTCCCACCTGTCTGGCTTCCTGAACTCTGAGGACCGTTCCTGGACACTTCCAACCTGAAACTTAGGTACCTCCGTGAGGACTTGGGTGACCATTGCCTAAGGCCACAGATGTGGCCAAAGGCCTGGGTCTCCTGGGCTGAGGTGGGAGTCGCTCGTCCATCCAGGCCAGGCCTAGTCCGACCCGGGAGCCCTCGAGGGTTGGTGCAGACCCTGTCTTTGCTCCAGTGCTGCTTTTCTTCTGGTTGAGGGGTGAGCTGGGGACTCAGGCAAGGAACGCATGAGTGGAGACGGATGCAGACAGGAGCGGATGCTGTGGAGGAGGTGAAAGTCTCCAGGAGGCCACATCCGGGTGCCTCTGAGGAGAGAATGTTGGCATTAGATCCAGCCCTGTGCCAGACCTGGGGCTGAGGGCAGAGCCTCACCCCTGGGGATGTAGGCCTGTCCATGGACATGGAGGTCTGGGTGATGCATGCTGGGTAAATAGATGTTAGCACATCCCGACTGTGGAATATTATACAGCTGTAAACAAAACACTGAAGAACCTCTTACGGATAGCTCTTTAAGATCTATTAGGAAAAGAAACACTGCTGCCTGGCGTGTAAAGGATGCTCCCTGTAATGTCACGTCAGAGTATAAATTCACAGTTGCTGGTCGGTGCATACACAAACCAGAGAGGAAGGAAACACCCGGATGTAGTTTCAGGAGTTACCTGTGCTCACCTGGGAGGGGCCTAGGGTGCGAGGGGGGTCAGCCTTCTCATCATGTGCCTTGTTACATTTTTGGGTTTTTGTACCGGGGATTGAACCCAGGGGTGCTCACCCTCTGAGCCACACCCCCAGCCCTTTTATGTTTTATTTAGAGGCAGGGTATCGCTGAGTTGCTTCGGGCCTTGCTAAGTGGCTAAGGCTGGCCTCCACCTTGTGAGCCTCCTGCCTCAGCCTCTGGAACTGCTGGGATGACAGGCGTGTGCCACCGCGCCTGGCTCATTCTGGGGGTTTTGAACCTCGTGACTGTCTTGCATGTTGGAAGCAAATCCCCAGCAGCCTGACCTGCTGTGGGACACCTCGCTGCTGTCTGAGCGTTTCCATTATGATTAAAATTGTATGGTGGGTTTTTTTTTTTTTTTTTTTTTTGCAAACTTTGGCCCGGGGACGAAAGAAGCAGCCCCCCCCTTTCCCCCCCCACTTCTCTCCCCCTTTTCCTGTGGGTGTCTTTGCTTCTGGTGACATGATGGGGGCTCTTCCCCGGGTGACAGGGCGCTGGGAGCCGTGTCCGGGTGCAGAGCCAGCCCCTGCACAGTGGAGGACGGCGCGGGGGAGGGGTGCCAGGAGGTGGTCCGGCTGGTCACGGGTGGCGGCGGTGACAGGAGCTTCTGAGACACAGGCTGTCCTGCTGAGGGCAGCTTGGCCTGGGCCCAGGGGAGCCCCAGCTGGCGTCCTCACCTTCCCACTGTGCGGGTTTCCTCCCTGCCAGTGCCTCACCCACTCTGGGGCCTCAGTTTCCAATCCTGAGAATGGGCGCCCAGCCCCTCTGGGAGCTGACGGAGAGAGGGAGACCCTCGCTCCCTCCGTTGGCCGTGCCGAGAGAGCCCCTGGTGGGTGGTGGGCACGCTCTGCTGCCCGAGCCCGGGCCCTGGCGCTGCGGAGCTCCATGCTGGGGCGGACACGCGGGAGGGAGATCATGAGAGCCGTGACGTCCTGCTCTGGCCACGTGGGTAAGGAGGGCGGACGAGGCCGGGCCCGGGCAGGACGGGGACGGGGCTGTGTGACGTTGTGGATCGTGGACACAGGGGCAGCACGGCTGGAGGAAATGGCGTTAAGTCACAGGGAGGACATGCAAGGGCAAGTGACCATGAGCAGCTGGAGCCCAGGGCCCCCTGGGTGGACGGTGCTAGGGCAGAAGGTGGTCGGTGGGTGGGCCCGGCCAGCACTGGGTGTGGTGTGGAGCCTATAGAGAATTTTGGGGTTTTTTTGGTACCAGGAACTGAACCCAGGGTGCTCACCCACTGCACCACATCCTCAGCCCTTTATTTAGAGACAGGGTCTCGCTGAGTTGCTCAGGGCCTTGCTAAGTTGTAGAGGCTGGCCTCCATCTTGCAATCCTCCTGCCTTGGCCTCCTGAGCTGCTGAGATGACGGGCATGCTCCCCTGCACCCAGCAGCCTTGGGGTGTTCTGAGCAGGACACAGCCCAGACTTGGGAGGTCGGAAGGTCCTCTGCAGCCCAGGTGTGGGGTCCTGGGGGCACAAAGCTATAGGTGGGAGGCCCGTGAGGAGCAGGACCCCGATACTGAGGCTCCGAGACGCACGTGCATGCCTGCGGTCAGCGAGGAGGAGGAGCTGGGGCAGGAGGCAGGTCCTCAGCGTGGGGCCCTCTCGGTGGCCCGTGCCAGCATCCACCTCCTTCTGCACGTCCTCCCCAGGGCCCCCAGGGTCACGCCGAGTGTCCGCTGGCCCTATTGTCCTCGTTGCGGTGATCTGGAGGCGGTCAGACCCGCCCTCTGCTGGCGTGGGGAGCCGCGGGGAGAGGCTGGTCTGGGAGAAAGGTTACTTCCTTCCTCCAGGGTGGGGTTCCGCTCTGCTGAGGGGGCTGCATTGTCCTTGGCCGCAGCGTCCCCACCCAGGTCTTGGTGCTGGTGAGGAAGTGTGCCCCCTCCGCCCTGGGCAGAGGCCGGGGAAGGTGGGAGCCCCAGCCAGGCGGGAGGGAGGGCAGGAAGGGGCACCTTGGGAGGTCCTGGCCTGGGCTCACCCCGTTTATGAACTGGGGACAGCCCTGCGGGCTTGGTGGCCTTTCGTGTCCAGGCCCCCAAATTCCAGGGGGGCCCATATTCCAGTGCCTGGACAGGGCACTCCTGGCTGTGCTGAGCCACGGGACTCTGGGTCATCAAGCTGGTCCTGCCTGGCCTCGCTGTGTCCAGCTGTCAGGTGGGCCTGGAGGTCCTGCCTGCTGGCCCCCAGGACTGGTGGCAACTGATGGGGGACGCGGGGTGCCCAGGGTCCCCAGCTCCTCAGTGTCCCGCTCGGTGGGCCTCGGGTGTGGCAGCTCCTTCCTCTCATCTTTTTTCTCACATCTGGTCACCAGGAGCCCGCTGTCCACGTCAGTGCTGCCCCTGGGCCCGGTGGTCAGGGCCCACCAGGGCTGGGCTCGCCCCGGGTCCTTCCCCACTCGGCCTGGACCCCGTCTCTGCCAGGACAGATCGCGACAGGGAACCCAGCAGCCTCCGTGGCGCCCACGGCTGGGGCAGTTCTGAGCAGCACCCCAAAGAGCAGCTGGGGAGCCTGGGGCTGGGGCGAGGCCGGCAGAGTCCAGGCCGTGTGCGTGGGGGACCAGAGGGACACCTGGAGGTCCAGGGCATGCCACACCCTCCGTGGCTCCCGACACGCTCACACACACTCACGTGCACCCCGAGAACCCCCATTCTTTTTTTTGGTACTGGGGACTGAACCCAGGTGTGCTAACCACTGAGCCACACCCCCAGCCCTTTTATATTTTATTTAGAGACAGGGTCTCCCTGAGTTGCTTAGGGCCTCGCTAAGTTGCTGAGGCCGGCCTCCACCTTGCCATCCTCCTGCCTCAGCCTCCCGAGCCGCCGGGATGCCGTGCCGGGCTGTGGTTTCTCAGGCAGCGGGGGGACTGGCCCTCCGCCTGCTGGCTCCATGCTCAGAAGCCTCCCTCCCTTATCTGCTCCCTGCTTATCTTTGAAAGCAAATTAATTTCACGACCTCCTCTGCCCTGCGGTGTCCCTGGGGCGCTGGCGGCTGGTGTCTGATGACACAGCTGCTGGACGCAGGCCCTGGAGGGGACCGTGCCCTTTCTTAGGGAGAAAGGCCAGTGGTGTTGGCTTCCTCTCCCGCACAGTGAGGCCGGGCTCCAGGCTCCAGGCTCCAGGAACCCTAGGCTTCCGCCCTGTCCTCCTCCCTTCTCGGCCTTTCCACGTTACTTAATATCATTGGGAAAATTAACCACCTCTCTGGTTTTGCTCGTATTTAATTTAAAAAGGAAACCTTTGATCATTAACTGTAGGATCACTTGCCTGAAATCCACGACACCCCCTTCCAAATAAATACAGCTTGAACAGAGCAGCCTTGAACTCCTTGCCACCTCTGTCCCCCGCCCCAGGCTTGGGCAGGCGGGTCCTGCCCCTTTTTCTTTAAAGGGGTGGCATGTATCTGAGAGATGCCACGGGTCCACTAGGGCCACAGGATCATTCTCTGGCATCCTGATGGGTTAAAAGAAAATCTCAGGGGCTTCATTCCTCACCAGGGGCCACGACTCCTTGATGTCTGTCCCTGAAGTCATCTCCAGCCCCATTTGGAGAGGCTGTCTGTCTGGCCGTCAAGCACTGTGTGTCGTCTGGGGGGAGAAGAATTCCTGCAGAGAGGTTGTCTCCAAGACCAAGTGCCCGGCTCTCAGGGGTGACTGGTGCCGCCCGCTGTGTCCCCAGCTCTGTGCCCTCTGTGTGCCTGGGCAGAGCCCGGGCGGGGAGGCGTGGCCAGGGCTCCGGGGCTGGCGCAGGAGTGCCCAGGCCTGGGGAGGTGATCTCCCCCTGCCCTCGGAGGTGGCCTGAGGGACGGGAAAGGACCTCACTGATGCGGGGCACCAGGGGTTCCCGTCGGCCTCGGCAATTCCAGTAGCACCCAGGGAGGCCAGCGGGCCTCTCCGCGAGCTCTCCTAAGCTCGTGCCCTACCTTACCTGTCCCAGGAGGAGCCGCCTCCGCGGCAGCTGGGGTGCCCTGAGGACCCTGCAGCCAGCGGCCTCGGTAGCAGACATTTCTTTCTTGCATTCTGGAGGCAGGAAGCCCCAGGCCAGCGTGTGAGGCTCACTTCCTTCCCTCTGCGTGCACACTGAGGGACGCGGCTGGTCTCTGCTCCTTCCTCCTGTTAGGCAGAACGTGGCCCCGTCTCGGAGGCTCTGTCCTGAGGACGGCCTCTAAACCTGATTATGACCTGCCGGGCCCACCTCCTCGCCCGTCCCCATGGGGCGAGGGCTGAGAGTACCGCATAGTGGAGAGAGGCGGAGTGAGAGAGAGACACGCCATCCTGTTGGCATCTCTGGAGCACCTGGATACAGCCATGCCTGAAGCTCCACCTGTACTTTTTTTTTCTGTTTAGTTCCATGAGTGTTTCTGCCTCAGCTGTGACAGGAATTCAAGGGAGCATGGTCCTTGTCTGTGCAGGTCGCTTTAATGGACTCCTGGTCCTCACTGGCGCCCTGTGACTCCAGGGCAGGCTGGACTGCCCCAGGTGTGCCTCCTGGGATGATCGTGGCTTCCTGTGCGGGATGGAAGAGGAGATCCTTCCTCAGCTCCAGGTCCGTGGGCTTGCAAGGGCTGGAGTGGGGTCAGCACCCAGGGGTCCCACCCAGGGTCGGGGAGCCGTTCCTCCTGTGGTTTCCCGGCTTGTGGCTTTAGGAGTGAGTCTGACCATCACTGGGGACCTGGGTCCACCACCTGGTGGCCGTGGGGTCCAGTCTCAGCTTCCACTGCTGGTGGTCTTTGCTTTCTCCCAGTTCTACTTCGAGATCTGAAGGAAGAGCGTTGCTTGGCCCAGCTTGGGTAGAAGGCGCACCCTGGCCAGTCATCTGTGGCTGGGGACGTCCCGTGACCACGGTCTCGGTTCTGGCTTCGGGAGCCGTTCTCTGAGAACGGGATCTGAGTGGCGCAGTCTGCCACCCAGGAGGGGTCTTCTACAGGGACAGAGTTCACAAACTTCAGAAATTCAAACATGACGAGGTCAAGTTGACAGCGAAGAAAGAAGGTCGTGGTCATAAAACGTCAGGATCGTTTTGGGTGCAGGACATAGAAAGTGCAGTTTAGGCAAAAAATTCGTGCAACTAAAAAGTGCATGCCAGCTTCAGGCACGGCTGAATCCAGGGACTCTAGAGTGGGGGAGGGGGTTCCCAGAGGAGCATCAGGGTGCGCTCAGCAGGGGACCCAGACAGAGCCCCAGGTATCAGCCTCACCCTCTTTCTGTGTCCTTGTCCCACAGGGTGGCACATTGAAGGAGCATGGGTTTAGTGGCTTCACCGTGTGGGATGGTTCACGTGAAGCAGGGCCTTTGGGAGCACAGGTGGGGCCTGAGGGTCCTGGCCGCCAGCCGGCCCGCGGGGACCTGGTGATGGCCACAGCGTTCGGGTTCATCCTCCTCGTTTGTGAACCCTGGGGACGCAGGAGGGCCGTCTGCATGGGCAGGAGGTCAGCGCAGTGGCCGGGGACCTGGGGCAGGGGCTTCCCGGGGAGGCTGCGGAGGCGTTGGCTGAGGGAAGGAGGGGTGCCGCAGCGGGTCGGCCTCTGCAGAGAAGGGGCCGTGGAGGGGCCGCGAGAGTCTCGGGGTACAGGGAGCCCCTGGTTTTGTTGTCCACCTTGAATGTTTACTGGGTGACCCCCACTTTATCAGCCACACAGTAGGACCAGCGTCGCTTTTCTGTGGTCCCAGGGACTGAACCCGGGGCGCTTCACCCCTGAGCCCCTCCCCAGCCCTTTTTATACTTTATTTAGAGACAGGGTCTCGCTGAGTGGCTCAGGGCCTCTCTAAATTGCTGCGGCTGGCCTCCAACTTGTGATCCTCCTGCCTCAGCCTCCCGAGACGCTGCGATGCGGGTGTGTGCCAGCATGGGCAGCAGTACAGTGTCTCTCTGTCCCTTTCTTGGCCTCCAGTCCTGCTGAGCGGCCGCTGTGTGGTCGGGTCTGTTTTGCGGAGGCAGCTGCTGCTGCTCAGGGCGTCACGTGCCGCAGCCTCCCCGCAGCCTCGCAGGAGAGCTGGGTTCGACTTTGAGCCCCACTTCTGGAGAGGCCCGCTCGCTCCTGCCTGCTTGCGCCCCGGGGCTCAGCCAGTGCGGGCCGGCTGCCTCGGGCCTCCCGGGTTCCCGGGCCAGACTCTGCCGTTGTGTGTACGCCGGCTGCCTCCCTGGCAGCCCCGAGGAATTCCTAAATTTCAGGCCCGTGCAAGGAAATGAGGGCCTGGCACGGCGGAGGCCCGGGAGTCGCAGGGGGGCTGGCCGCCTGCTGTCCTGGCTGGCGCCTCGTCCAGATGCCGCGGTGGCTCAGGGAGCAGCTCCGCCCCGCCTGTCCCGGGTGTCTGTCCTCCTGCCTGTCCTGGGGTCTGGGCTCCCCCCTCTGGCCTTTCTCTGCCCATCTCCCTGGTGGCCAGCTGTCGGGGTCCCTGTGTCTTTCTGTTTCAGTGCCTTTTCTCTGTCCCTTGTCCCCACCCTGTCCTGGCTCAGAGGAGGGCCCAGGAGTGGCATCCTTCTGCAGGAAGGGTGGGCTTGCACCGTGGGGGCTCCGGCTGGCAGCCTCCCTCCAGGTGACCCAGCCCTTCTAAGGGCGAGTGTGGCACTGACGGGATTCGTAACTCAGGCCGTTCCCTGCGCTGGCCCTGGGAGAAGCCCCCTCCCTGCTCACCCACCGCCCCACTCCTCCCCCAGGGGAGCAGGAGCACCTGGGGTGCGCTTAGGAAAGGGGGTTTATTAGCTCGGCCTCCACGACCAGAGGCTGGACCGTCCACAGTGGCCTCTGCAGCTGGAGGGCGGGAGGAACCAGCAGCTGCCAGTCCAGGAGGCGGAGGCCCAGGACGAGAGCGGTCAGTGGTGCTCCCCCAGCCCTAGACCAAGGTGCTCCCCCAGCCCTAGACCAAGGTGCTCCCCCAGCCCTAGACCGGGGCCTCTGGAAGGCCCTGGGGAGTCGCTGCAGAGTCCACTCGGGAGAGTGAGGATGCGGGATGTGACGTCCCCAGATGGTCCACGCACCATCAGGAACCTGTTCAGGGGGAGCTGGGCTTGCAGCCCCATCTGCTCCTTCCTCCCTCTCACTCCACCCAGCCGCCATCCTACTGGGCGGGGCTGCACTCAGTTGGCTGTCCCACATGCCAATCATTCCTGGATACGCCCAGAGCCGCTTGATCTTCAGCACCTCCTGATCCAATCACGTGGACAGTTCAGATTGGCCACGGCACCCACTTCACAGACCCCTAGCTGCCCACCTAACCTCCCAGCCACCCGCCTCCACACCTTCATCCATCTGTCCATCAGTCTAGCCGTCCATTCATCCATTTTCTATCTAAACATGTCCCTTTCTCCACCCATCCATCCTCCTCCCACCCACCCATCCATCATCCTCCCACAAGAGCTCCTTGGAGCCTCTGCTGTGGGCCAGACCCTGGGTCGAGGGCTGCTGAGCTGGGGACCCCTGCCTGGGTCCTGGTGCCCGCGAGGACACAGACCTGGGCAGACCCACCAGGTAACTTCCTGGCTCAAGCCGTGGGGAGGAGCCGCCAGTCCTGACCTCGGACCGGCTTCCTGTCTGGCTCGGGGGCAGACCTCTGAAATGGGCCGGTGGCCGGGGCCCGGGGCCCGGTGGGTCCGTCCTGGGCGCGGCAGGAGCACCGAGGAGGTGACGTGGCAGGGTGAGCGTGGGAGCTCGGAGGGGGACATGACGGGCGTCAAGGGGAGCGGGAGGCCAGCCCTTGAACCCTGGGAGCAGCGGGGCCAGGTGCGGAGAGGGGCTCCCTGGGGAGCCGTCACCCCAGCTGGGGCTGACGGAGAAGGGGCACCCGCCAGCCGGTGTGCACGCGCCCGCCGCTCTCCAGCGCACCCGCGGGTCGGGGAAGAACCTCTGCGCTCGGCCTCCCGGGAAATGACCTCCTGTTTTAGAAGGAGGAGGAACACCAGAGCAAGAGAGCCGTCTGGGGAGCCGAGTCGGGCGGAAGCCTGGTCCAGGCCCCTCTGGGGTCCCTCTCCCCCTGTCCTGGAGCAGCGTCCCCGCCTGAGCGGACTCTGCCAGACCCCAGCACGTGGCCAGGCCGAGCTCGGCCTCCCGGGAGGTCTTTGAGAAGCTCTGCAGGCGGATCTGGAGTGGCCGGCCTGTCCCCCACCTGGGCCCTGCCCTCAGTGCCTTCTCTAGGAGGCTTCAGCCCTCCTCCAGCCCCGGCCGCAAGGCCAGTGTCCTCTCTGGAGGGAAGGTGGCCAAACACCTCTAGAAGCTTTCAGTTCCAAAATGTTGAATTATTTTTTCTTTTTGGTCCCAGGGACTGAACCCAGGGGAGCTCACCCACTGAGCCGCATCCCAGCCCTTTTTATATTTCATTGAGAGACAGGGTCTCACAGAGTTGCTTGGGGCCTCGCCAAGTTGTTGAGGCTGACCTCCAACTTGTGATCCTCCTGCCTCAGCCTCCTGAGCCGCTGGAATTACAGGTGTGCACCCCTGCGCCCGGCCAAAATGTTGAATTTTATTTCATACTCCGTTCCCTCATCTGTTGAGAGGCTCAAGGAGAATCGTTCTTTTTCCCTTGTTACCCAGTAACGCAGTGATCGCCAGTGGCTCACTTTGAACCGAGCTTGGGCTCTGCACATTTTCCCCTTTTCATAGGCTGCTGGCCTCTGTGCGCTGGCATCTCAGGTGGGGCGTGGCGGCTGGGTTCTTGTTCTCCACAGTGGCTCCAGGTATTGGGGTTTTGGGGGTAAATCTCCCTTAATGTTTTTTCAAGGGCTGGAAGCTCGGGAGGGCTCCGACTGCTCTGCCTCCTCTGCTGGCCTCCGTGGACGGGCTTCTGTTTGATTCTTGTGACCTCCTGTGAAGAAAGCCGACTCCTCTCACTCCACAGCGGGGAAGGGAGGCTCAGAGAGCCACAGGGCCTTGCCTGAGGTCACATCCAGGCAGTGGGTCAGCTGGGTTTGGACACGGGCCACTGTGACTTCGGAGCCTGGGCGAGCCGTGCTGCCCCCTGCAGGGCGCTTGGCGGAGGTGCTGACCTGTGGGACACCCTGGGCCTTGTTCTGGGTTTTCACTAGGGAAATGGGAAGGTCATCCGTCCGTCCATCCATCCATCCATCCATCCATCCGTCCATCCAGCCCACCAACACATCTACCCATTCATCCATCCACCGATCCACGTCTGTCCTTCCGTCCGTCCGTCCACCCCCCCCACCTCCCCCATGCCTTCCAGTTCGTCCCCTCGCCTGCCCTTGGCTCTGCCCCTAGAGCAGGGGTGGGATTCCAGAGCAAGGGCCTCCCAGGTGGGGTCGTGCTGTGAGCCCCGAGGATGCACTGGAAGCAGAGCGTCTTCTAGTCTTGGAGGGATCGGGTGCCCGGAGGGCGACAGGAGGAGCTGGGTGGGGAAAGGTGGGAGGGAGGCGGGAAGGGCTTGGGCGGCTGGCCTTGGGGTTTCCACTTTAACCCTGGGCAGGGGTCTTCAGCCAGGGCTCCATGAGCCAGAGCCTGGGCGTCTGAGAGGTCCCCAGCAGGGCACTTTTAGGAAGGTTTCCATGTACCTGTCAAGGCTCTTGGTGGCAAGGACAGAAAACCTGGTCCAGGCACCTTGAGTGAAATGGTTTTGTGTTATTGCAAGGTTCCGCTTTCCAGTGAGCTTCAGGTATGGCTGGATCTGGGTGCCCAGCCGCTGTCGCTCCAGCCCTGCTCCCCTCTTCTCTTTCTCCACCCTCTGTGGGTGTGTGTCTGTCTGCTGGCTCTGGCTTAGGTCGTCTCCATTGAGGACAGGGTGGCTTCCGGGACCCTTGGTATTAAGTCATCTTACAGGTCAGGCAGTGGAGGAGAGAGAGGCTGTTTTCCTCTCTAGGTTCGCGCCTGAGTTTGGTCTGGTGGCCTCCAGTGCCCATCCTGAGCTAATGTCATTGCCAGGGGACTAGGAAGTGCTAATCAGAGGGACGTTGGGGTGCTGTGGACCCCAGAATGATAGCCAGGGGCTCTTCTTGACAAGAGCGCGGGCTGGTGAGGAACCCAGCCAGTGTCCACTGCAGGTTTAGTGGGCGGGGGCAGAGCTGACGGGGACCCAGCCAGGGCACTGAGCCGGGGGAGGAGTGGTCAGACGGCCCCAGGCTTTGGGTCTCAGGAGGGCAGGACGCGAGGTCCGATGGGCAGGGAGGTGGAGTGCCAGGCCGGGGGTCAGCACTGGCCGCTGGCCTGGCTGCACAGGGCCACTCCTCGTGGCTCCACCCTGGGAGCCTTTCCTTGCGGTGCCCGGCTCTCCGGTGCCAAAGGCAACATTTTCCTTTCTCAGAGGTTGATTCGAAGTCAGGCGCAGGGGTCTGCCACTTCCCACCTGCGTCGTGGGTGAGGGGTCAGTGGTGCTGGACGTTACAGGGAGCCCGCTGGGGCCTGATCGGAAGCAGCACTCTCTTCTGCTCTCCTCGGTGGGGCGGAGTGTAAGCCTGGCCTTCCCCCTGCAAGGACTACTTTGCCCAGCCTCCTCATGAGCTCGCCCTCTCCAGGGAAGCCCCCGGGCCGCGGAGGGTGGAGAAGCGGCTCCCAGCAGCCTGCGTCCACTCGGGACCGTGTTAGGGTCCAGAGTACAACTGCACATGTTTATTTCGTACCGGGGCTTGAACCCCAGTGTGCTCACCCACTGAGCCACATCCCCAGCCCTGTTTATATTTTATTTAGAGACAGGGTCTCACTGAGTTGCTTAGGGCCTCACTAAGTTGCTGAGGCTGGCCTCTAACTCACGATCCTCCTGCCTCAGCCTCCGAGCCTCTGGATGACAGGTGTGCTCCACCGTGCTGGCTGTTTGTTTATTTTTTAAGAGATGGGGGTCTCACTGTGTTGCCCAGACTGGCCTCAAATTCCAGGGCTCAAGGGATTCTCCTGCCGCAGCCTCCTGAGGAGCTGGGACCACAGGCGCCTGTCTCCTCACCTGGGCGTAGGTCGTCACTTTGAACCCTGGGTTTGTCTCCCTCCGTCACTCCCCTGGGGATCTCAGCCACCCACCTGTCCTTCAGCCTCGCCCACCGGCGCTGGCCTGCTGCCTGCCTCGCTCTCTGACCCAGAGGCCCAGGCCCTCCCTTCGTGGAGGCCAACTTGTTTCCTTTGCAATCACGGCAGGCACTCCAGAGGCTTTCTGTCACAGGAAGTGAAGGAAACAGGGTCTGGAGACAGAAGCCAGACTTGGTCACTTGGCTTTTTGATAATTTGTGACTTTCACATCCTTCCTTTCTCTCCATTTTCTTCCCACCAGCACGCTGCCCTTTCTTTTGTTCCTTTTCTCTGTGCTGTGCAATTGTTTTTTTTTTTCCCTTTTCTTTTAAAGACTCTTATTGGGAAAAAGTGTGTATGCAAAATGCACTCAGAAGTCAGTATATAGCCGGGCATGGTGGTGCACACCTGTCATCCCAGCGGCTGGGGAGGCTGAGGCAGGAGGATCGAAAGTTGGAGGCCAGCCTCATCAACTTAGCAAGGCCTCGAGCAACTCAGTGAGACCCTGTCTCTAAATAAAATATAAAAAGGGCTGGGGATGCAGCTCAGTGGTTCAGCACCCCTGGGTTCAGTCTCTTTCTCTCTCTCTGTATATATATAGTTAAGAAGTCAGTGTATGGCATGCAGCAAACCCTTGGGTAACCACCCATTTTGTGAAGCAAGAGGACGGACACCACCTGTCCCCGGAAGCCCCTGTGGTTCCTCTGATCTCCCTCCCCAGGATCCACCCCTGGGTTTGGTGGTGTCCTACCCTGGCTCGTCTTTTAGTTCCGCTGTCTCTGTTTGCATCTCTAAGTGAAGGACTTTAAGTTTTTACCAGGTTTTGAACTTTCAATCTTCCTTACACGACTTCTTTCTTTTTCTTTTTGGTTCCAGGGATTGAACCCAGGGTTCCCTAACCACTGAGCCGCATCCCCAGCCCTTTTTATATTTTATTTAGAGGCAGGGTCTCACTGAGTTGCTGAGGGACTTGCCAAGTTGCTGAGGCCGGCGTCCAACTCGTGATCCTCCTGCCTCAGCCTCCCCAGCTGCTGGGATGACAGGCATGTCCACTGATCCCTGCTAGCAGGTGCTTGAGGTAGAGCTGGGAACTGAAAGGCTCTGGCTGTCCTCCGTTGGCCAGAAGGACCTGCGGTCACACACCTTGGCCACCTTTTACTGGTCATGTGACTTTGGGCAGATCATTCACCTTCTCTGGGCCTCACTTTCCTCATCTGTGGAGCATGGTTAAAAAAAAATCAACATCCTGGAATCTTGCCACCCAGTGTCTGCCGTTGTGTGTGTTGGCACAGAGGAAGCGATCATCGCACACGCACCCCGTCAGCCGCTCCAACCCCTACCAGGCTTTCGTGCCAAGAACAAGTTTATTTTTCCCGCTGAACTAGATGACTTCCCCTTATCAGGCGAGGAGCCCGGGTCACCGTCTGATTTCCCTTTTGGCCTTGGCTGCCAGGAAGCTTACCATTCCAGGAAGGTCTCAGAGCAGCCCTTATTTCCTGCTGGGCCCTTCGTTCTCTCTTCCCCTCTGTAATGTCGGGGCTCACTTCTGGCTCTGTGGTACCCATGTGTTGTTATTTTTTATTTTGGCAAAGTAGACACGGAGTTTCCCATTCCGAGCGGACGGCTCAGTGTCATGAAGTAAAGTACAATGGCCGTGCGAACACCACCCTGAGTCTCAGAACTTTGTAATCGCCCCAAGCAGAGACCCTGCACCCATGCCCACCGCGTCCCCGCCTCCCCCAGCCAGCCTGGCAACTGCCACACTCCTGTCTCTTCTGTCGGGAGGGGGGTGGGCAGGGACTGAGCCCAGGGTGCTCACCTCTGAGCCGCACCCCCAGCCCTTTTTATATTTTATTTAGAGACAGGGTCTCACTGAGTTGCTCAAGGCCTTGCTAAGTTGCTGAGGCTGGCCTCCAACTTGTGATCCTCCTGCCTCAGCCTCCTGAGCCACTGGGATGACAGACACACCCTGGTTTTGACTGCTGATTTTAGATCCCAGTGTAACAAGGGGGCTGAGAACATGAACCGTAGTGTGACCTGCTCCGTGATCCCTGCTGGGTGTGGCTGGGCCTTTTTCTGCCCCTTGTGGTGGCCGCTGGGGCCCTGGTGGTTTTCTCCCAGCCCCTGGGCCTCCGGGGGGTCCAGAAGGGCCCCCCCCCCCCACAGGAGCCCGGGCTGGGCACTGGCATGGTCAGACCTCTCACCTGGTTCCCGGGGTTCCCAGAC
Organism: Glaucomys volans; assembly: GCA_020662805.1. Classification (NCBI taxonomy): domain Eukaryota; kingdom Metazoa; phylum Chordata; class Mammalia; order Rodentia; family Sciuridae; genus Glaucomys; species Glaucomys volans. Next base: position 236,451 of record JAJEJO010004366.1, read on the forward strand.
CCCGCAGGGCCAGCTGAGGGCTGTGCATCCCCCTGCTGTCCCCCTGTGAAGTGCCACAGTGCTGAGCCTCACTGGTCATGTGTGGTTACCTGTCTGTCCCTAACCCTGTCACAGGGAGGAGAGGGCTAAGCCTCCTGGATTGCTGGTTGTGTGTGGCCACCGAGCTGGTCGTCTGGGCGCTGGGTCCCCTGACCCTCCCTTGACGCTGGCAGGGGACCAGCCTGGACAGCAGGCTGCTGGGACCTGGATTCTGGTGGCTTTTTTGTCGGCTTGGCAGCCGAGGTAATTGCAGCCCCGGAGGAGAACCCACTATTACCGGGGCCGCGGCGCCCACCTGTGTCCCTGGCCCCGCGGGGACTTCCAGGTCAGACGGGGACACCGTCTTAGACTCGGTGTTCTCTGCTCCCGCAGGATCTTCTCGTCCTCGTCGGTGCTCTTCTCTGTTGTCACCTCCCCTGCAGGCGGCATCCAGGTCTGCCCAGCGAGTCCCCGCTCCGTCCCTGGTGTGGGAACCAGGCTTCTGTCTTGGGCAGCAGCGTTGGCCACGCTCGGTCGACCTCTCCTCCCGCTCCCCACGTGGCCTGGGCCGGCGGCTGGGGTCCTCGCATGCCCCTGCCTGGGAGGGACAAGGCCCAGGGCAGTGCTGGCCTCTGTCCCACCTGCCGTCCTGTCGCTGGCTCCAGGGGAGGCTGAGGGCCTGGGTGCTGGGCACCCTTCCTGGGCAGCGTGGCTCTCCAGGGCTGGACAGCCCAGCGCGGCAGCCCCTGCCCTCTCGCAGCCCAGTGTCCACCATGGGCCGCGGGGACCTGGGCACTGTCCTCAGCCAGAACCCAGGGTCGCCTGCACCTGCTGGGTTCCGGGCTCCGTCCTCCCGCGTGGCTGCTGCGGCCCTGGGGCCAGGGCCCTGTCGTGGTCCTGCGGTCATCATCCTGCGGTCATTATCCTGTGGTCATCATCCTGCGGTCATCCTCGCACCTGTCTCGCAGTGCACGGGATGGCTAACGGCTCTTGACTGCTGCTCAGGGTCGTCCTGGCTCCCGAGGGTGACGCCCGGGGCCTTGTGACCCGGCTCCTGGGCTCCCCGCTGCGGGGAGGTCAGCACCCCTTCCCTGCTGCTGCCCGGGGCCCTCATCCCCAGATGCTGTGCAGGAGGCTGAGGGGCCCCGGGAGGAGCCCCCAAGTCTGCGAGCTGGAACATCCAGATGGGGCCCCCCGCTTCTTGCCGGCATGAGCGTTCCCTGGTCGGGGTGCTGACCTCAGGGACGGGGCGCTGCCCCCCCAAGCCTGGCCTGGAGCTCCCTGGGCTGAGGTCCGCCAGCCCTGTCCCTGGCCTTACCCCCTGTCCGGAGGGACAGCAGAGTGCGCGTCTGCTCTCCACCTGGGCCCGGCTCTGGACTCCCCCCGCTGGTGCTTCCTGCTCCTGGTGGGCAGCGGCCTCTGGACAAAGCAGGGCCTTGCAGCTGCCCTCAGGGAGGTCCCAGGTCAGCGGGGACACCGGGAGCCCAAATCCTGTGGGACATCTTAGGTGTCCAGAGCTCAGTGGTTTTAAAAGCAGGGAGAACGTCCACCAGGCGGGCACGGGTCCCTAGTGTGTGCGGGTAGCCGTCTACAGCCCCGAGCCCCGCGGTGCGCGCCTTGGAGGCCTGGACAGTCCCCAGCCCTGACCCGAAGCGTGGGAGAAGCTCTTCATGAGGTGGACGCAGAACAGGGACTCAGAGGGCCAGGGTCTCGTCGGGGCTGCACAGCGTGTGGAGAGTCAGGCTTGGGACCTGGTGTCCAGGATCATTCCTGAACCTGGGGTGGGGGTGGCGGGGAGCCTGGGTCTGAGGGGGTCATGCAGGTAAGCAAACCCAGGGGACGGGCTTGGGGGGTCAGGCCGCGGGTCGGGAGGCTGGAAGGTCGCGCCCCTGGGGGAAGCTCCCTGAGGATGCTCCTCCTGTGTCTGGGTGCCTTCCTTGCCGGGCGCACGGGTCCCCTTGGGGTGCAGGGTCCCCTCAAGGCGCACGGTCCCCTCGGGGTGCATGGTCACATGTGTCTTGGTGCCGAACGAGGCAGCTCCCACTCTGACCCTCTGTCCGGCCCTGTCCAGTCCATCAGCAAATGCCTGGAACTTGACCTTCAACACCCGCCGCCCTTCCTCCTCCTCTGTCTCTTATCACCTCCTGCTGCCCTGACCACGTCTTACCTCCTCCCTGCCAGGTTCTCCTATTTGAACGGAGTGGATCAAGTTGTCCCCAGGTCCCTGGGTCCAGGTTTGGTGGCCCTTCCCACAGCCTGCTTCACCTGCTCTGATGATGTTGTCCTTGCTCATTCAAGTGCAGCCACGGTGGCCCTGGCTTCCTCGCCTGCCTCCTGCTGGTCCTGCCCCAGGCCCTTTGCACTGCCCGGCCCACTTTGCTCCCGGGGACCATTCAGTCTCAGCTGGAACTCCCCCTCCTCGGAGAAGCCTCCCGACCCAGCAGCTGAAGTAGCTGCTTACGGCCTCTCGTCTGGTTTCTTGTTTATTTCTCCCTGGCTTTCTAAGCGCCTGGTACGGATTCGTACTTGTATGTATTATCTTGACCCCCAGCCCGGCCTCTCAGCCCTGGGAGGCCAGCCAAGAGGCTGTCTTACGGGCCGAGAGCCCCCAGTTCTAGAGGGTGCCTGGCACCAGGGAAACCCTGGGGCTGCCAGTGTTGGTAAGCCCCGCTGTCACCCTGTCGCTGTCCTCTGGTCTCATGCCATGCTAACGGGCCTCTGGTCCTGCCCATGTCCCCTGCCTGGCTCAGCAGGCAGTGGGCAGCCTGTGGTGTAGCTGGTGCTTCTAGAAGCCAAAGCGACTTGACTTTCTTCTGTCTTTCCTGAGCCTTTTGAAAAGTGACTCTCTCTTTAAAGTTTGAAAGGGTCAATGCTTACAGACCTAGAGATGCTGCTTCACTGTCTTTTCAAAAAAGAAAACCAGGGAGCTGGGCTTGGTGGCGCACGCCTGTGATCCCAGCAACTGGGGAGGCTGAGGCAGGAGGATTGTGACTTGGAGGCCAGCCTCAGGAACTTAGTGAGGCACTCAGCAACTTAGTCAGACCTTGTCTCCTAAATAAAATACAATATAGGGCTGGGGATGTGGCTCAGTGGTCAAGCGCCCCTGGGTACCCAAAACAAAACAAAACAAAATAAAAACCAAACCAAACCCAGGAAGCTTTAGCAAGGTAGCTAATGACCTGTGTGTGTCATCCCAGGGTTGGGGGCTGGGCAGGGGGCTGTGTGGAGAAGGAGCCCTTGCCTGTGACTCTGGGGGGCATGCTTTCCCGGGGACCAGCCCTGTCTCCACTGGCCTGCAGGGACTTGTGTGACTTTTGCAAGGGTGGGGGGGGGGAGGACTGGCAAGGAGGTGGCATTTGGGAGGCTTATAGAGGAGGGCAGGTTGTAAGGAAGAGAGCCCGAGGGAGTGTTTAGAGAGGGCCGGGTCTGGGCAGCTCCTCCGAGGCCTTGCGCGCCAGGCTGGGCAGTCAGGAATGTCCTTGCTGGCGCTGGGAACCCGAGGCTGGTGGTGGGACTGGCATGTCAGGGCAGCCACCGTCAGATCGCTGTGGCATCCCAGGAAAGGGAGGGAGTGGTGTCGTTTGGGCAGGGAGGTGCTGGGCTGGGCCTCTTCCAGGGCAGCTGGGGGGTGAGGCTGGAGCTGGGGGAGAAGGAGGGGCGGACAGCTGTTCTGGGGGAGAATCAGCAGGACTTGGGGTACATGTGTGTTGGAGGCCGTCAGGGCCGGGAGCATCCCCGGGGGCTAAGCTTGCATCCCCAGGAGTTCTCATGGGGCTGCTCCCGAGCCCTGGAATCTGAGGCCTGGAGCTTCAGAAAGGGCTGTGCCCAAGCCCCAGGAGGGCCTTGTTCCTGCCAACACCCACCCTGGGCCAGGTTGCCTGGCTACCTGCCACGGGCTGGGAATCAGATCTCATTTTTGGAGGAGAAAAATTGTTTTGGGCCAAGTGCAGTGAAGAATGTCTGTCATCTCAGTGACTCAGAAGGCTGAGGCAGGAGGATGGAGAGTTGAAGGCCAGCCTCAACCACTCAGCGAGGCCCTGAGCAACTCAGCAAGGCCCTGTCTCTAAATCAAATACAAAAAAGACTGGGGTTGTGGCTCAGTGGGTAAGCACCCTGGGTTCAATCTCTGGGTTCAAAAAAAGAAAAAAGAATCGCTTTGGTGGTCGAGTGCCCGGGAGGCATGAGCCTGGGATCGTGTGTGTGTGGGGGGGCCGTGGGTGATCCTCCATGCGGGTGACAGTGTGTGTGATGCCCGGGGGACAGAGTCGAGGAGAGACACAGAGGGTCCAAGTTGCTGACTCTGTGCCCTGGGACTGAGTGTGCGAGTGTGTGTGTGACACTAGGGTCGTGAGGGGCCCCCTGCAGGGCCTGCCTGGGGATGCCGATCCAGGGAGTCGTGTCCCCGAGCGAACAGCTGTAGGGCCATGCTGGTGACCCCTCGCCATCGTGTGACGCTGAGATCCCTGCGTGGGGACCAAGGCGCACCCCGCCTGTGTGGGCGGAGGCCCGGCCGCCCCTCGCGTGCGGTGCGCACCGGGTCATCTAGGCGCTGACGGGGCTTCCTTTCCGTTCTTCCAGGACCATGGCGCTGCTCCCGGAGCCTGCAGGAGCCTGGCTGGCCCTGGCCGTGACCTTGACCTTGACCTTGCGCCCCAGCCCGGGCGCGGCCGTGCCCTGGCAGGACTGCACGGGCGTCGAGTGCCCCCCGCTGGAGAACTGCATCGAGGAGGCGCTGGAGCCGGGCGCGTGCTGCGCGGCGTGCGTGCGGCGCGGCTGTCCCTGCGAGGGCTACCAGTACTACGACTGCGTGCGGGGCGGCTTCCCCGACGGCCGCGTGCCCGCCGGCCAGTCCTACTTCGTGGACTTCGGCAGCACCGAGTGCTCCTGCCCGCCGGGCGGCGGCAAGATCAGCTGCCAGTTCATGCTGTGCCCCGAGCTGCCGCCCAACTGCGTCGAGGCGGTGGTGGCGGCCGACAGCTGCCCCCAGTGCGGCCAGCTGGGCTGCGTCCACGCCGGCCGCAAGTACCCCGGCGGCCACACCGTGCACCTGGCGCCCTGCAGGGCCTGCCACTGCCCCGATGCCGGCGGGGAGCTCATCTGCTACCAGCTCCCGGGTTGCCAGGGGAACCTCTCCGACGCCGAGGAGGGGGACCCCGAGCGGCACTATGAGGACCCCTACAGCTACGACCAGGAGGTGGCGGAGGCCGAAGCAGCACTGGCCATGGCCAGCGAGGTGGAGGCTGGGGCTGGGGGCCCTCCGGCTGCCCTGGGAGGCGGGAATCCGCCCCCTGCCACCATCCAGGCCACTCCCTGGCCAGCCGCCCTGCCCAGGCCCACAGCAGCCGCTGCCCTGGGCCCCCCGGCCCCAGTGCAGGCCAAAGCCAGGAGGGTGACCGAGGACATTGAAGAGGAAGGGGAGGAGGGACAGGAAGCCACGGACCCTGAGGGACTGGCAGCAGGGGGTCTTGGGGGGCCAGAGGGGCTGCCCACCACAGCCCCCGCCAGTCCCGGTCTCCCCGCCCCGGAAGCTGGGGTCGAGACTGAGTCCGGGCTCGAGGAGAACCTGATCCCGGGCGCCCAGGCCACCCCTCGCGGCTCTGCGCAGGAGGCGCCCGCGCCCCCACCCCCGCCCCCACCCCCACCCGGCTCCGACAGCTTGGTCCCCCTGCAGACCACGCCCAGCTCCTGGGGCGCTCCGGTGGAGCCCAGCACCCAGCCCAGCACCCAGCCCAGCACCCAGCCCAGCACCCAGCACATCCGGTCCACACCACCCCATGGCCAAGCCCGGGTCCCACTCACCCAGGAAGTGCCCGAGCACCCGCTGGTGCTGCCCCGTGCCCGGGCAGAGGAGGCCTTGGACCCTAACTCCGTGCACTCTGTCCCCAGAGGCAGCCCTGAAGGTAAGACCCTTCCCTGCTTCTTCCAGGGCCCTTGGAACCAGGCCGTCCAGGCCGTCCAGGCCCCTCCAGGCCCCGGGCGTGAGGCAGTCTTCTGCAGACCCAGCTCTCGCAGCTGGAGCAGCCGGTGTGAGGGCCCTGTTCCAGGGGGCGCTGGCCTCCCTGCCGGGACTCTGGTTGAAGGCCCAGAAAGTGCTGGTGGAGGACTTGGGGGAGCCTAGGGGTGTCTGTGAGCACCCCAACAGGAAGTGCAGAGCTTGGTGGACCGGGTACAGACACCTGCTCCCCTCGCCACCAGGGGCCTCTGCAAGGTCGCGTGCTTGGTCTCGGGTGGCAGCAGAGGGTGGCTCCAGAGCCGGCACACTCTGCCACTCCTTCCAGCAGGAATGCTGACGACACGTCGGCGCCTCGCCCTCTCCATGGCCTGCCGCGTCTCGCTCCTCATTCAGAGCGGAAGTCGGTCGCACAGTGGCCACAGGCCCAGCACACCTGCTCCTGGCCTCTCCTCCTCCCCTGGCTCTGGACGCTCAGCCACACTGGCAGCTTCCTGCCCCAGGGCCTTTGCACTCGCCACGCCCTCTTCCTAGTGTGCTCTTCCAGGCATCTGTGTGACGCCCTCCTTCCTCCATTTGGCTCTCTGCTCAGCTCACCTCTCCAGGGAGCCTTCCCTCTCCACCCACTTTTATTCTTCCCCTGTTTTAGTTTCTCACAGCAGTACCCCGTGCTGTGGGACAAAATTCCTTGAGGACTTTTTAAATCATTTTTCTGTTGTGCAGCACTGAAAGGGGCCGCAGGGGTCATGCTCTCTGCTGACGCCAAGGGCCTCCAGGAGGGCCTGCGCACAGAGGTGCTCTGTAAATGCGGGATGAACGAATGAGTGAGCCAGTGGGGGCTCTCGGGCCACCTCCTCTCCCTGGTTCCCCTGAGCACCCCACACCAGGTCCCCACGGTTCCCAGCCAGCCTGGGCAGCACCTCCTCCAGAAAGCCCTCCTGAATCTCTAGTCCCTACCCCCAACTCTGCCTCCTCTGCGTCCCCTCTGAGGGTGCTCTGGGGAGTTGCCTGTCACCTCAGGCCCACAACATGCATTCCACACACCGCCCTTAGGGGTCAGCTCTCAGCAGCACCCAGTGGTCCTGGGGGGCAGGGATGGGCCACTGTGGTGTTGAACAGGATCTGGGAGGTGCAGCTCCTGGGCAGGAGGTGGGGTGAGGGCTGGGACCGGAGCAGGGGCTCCTCCTGCCCCCCACGCAGCCCTGAGCCTGCCGAGCTGGCAGCTGAGAGGGCATCGAAGGAAGTGCTGGTGTGCCCAGGGAGGGCGTGCAGCCTGCTTGGGATGTGAGGCGCAGATTTGGCCACAGCCCCTGCCCTTGGCCTGAGTCTTGCTCCCCTAGGGTCCCTCTTTGTTCTCAGGAAGCCTGTTTTTCTCTTCCCCCTTCTTTTTTTGCCCTGCCCTGGGATTTCTCAGATGGATTTCAGCTGAGGGCTTCTGGGTGACGGAACCTCCTGTCCCTTATAGGGAATCCAGCACATGCAAAGGCCCTGAGGCCCGAGCGAGCAGGGTGCGGGGTAGGCAGCTGTGCCTTTTGGTGTGCCAGGCATGGAAAATAGGGGGAATCTGGGAGAGGGTGGATTTAAATGGTCCCCAGAGTTCAGGCTGGGTCGGAGTCACCCGCCATCGGTCACCCTCTCCTCCTCCTGTCCAACTGGGACCGCTTGTTCTGGCCAGGGCAAGCAGCCAGCTCTTTGTGCTGGCCGCATGGAGCGTTAGCAATCCTCACCCGCCACCTGGTTCCTGGTCACCTGATGCCTTCCTCAGCAGACATTTAGGGTGCACGCTCCCCAGGGTGGAGCCAGGACATAGGACAGGCTCCCCCTCCCCCATGCAGGTCCCCCTTGGCCCCCCAAGTGCACCCACACCTTCATGCCTGGTGACAGCTCTGGGTAAGGATGGGGAGAGCAGGCCTTGCGGGTGGGGCTTGTGGCCCGATGGACGCCTGGGGGACGTGGGATTTAGACCCTAGCGCCTCCTAGATGCAGCTCTTTGGGGGGCTTGGGGTGGGCGGGTCCTGGTCGTGGAGGAGCCCTGGCTGGGGAGAAGTTGCGGAGGTGGCGCCTGCTGCGGAGGTGGGGGATGGGCTGGAGGTGACCCCCCCCCCCCAGCTCCGTTGCCGTGGCAACCCGGGGCCTGGAGAAGGAGGTTTGCAGCCCCGGCCAGGGCCCGGCTGGGGCGGGTACTCGCTGGGAGCCGAGCGTGCGGCCTCCGGGCTGCTGGCTGGGCCGCTGCCTCCCAGCACCCAGATGTGGTGCTAATGGAAGCCACATGCCCGCGCCCGCGCCAGAGACGGGCGCTGAGGTCTTGTCGCTCAGGACGCTTGGGCTGGCACCATGGGAGGGGTCCGCACCCCCACCCTCACCCCCACCCCGCTGCAGGACTCTGGACCGGGACAGAGAGACTCCCGGGTCAGGCGGCCCTCAGGAGGTGGGCGGTTCCGGGAGCAGCTGGGGCCCCGCACAGCCCCCAGCCCCGGGAGCGCGGCAGGAGAGGGGCCCCCGCAGGGTCTCACGCGACCGCATGCTGCAGGGCAGGGGTCCCCCAAAGCGGGGTGGCTGGGAGCCGCAGCCCTTTAACACCCGAGCGGCGGCCAGCATGAGTAGCAGACGCCACCCGCGTCCTGGGACTGGCGGCACACGTCCTGGGCCTCTGTCCTAAGCCCTGATCCGCGTGGCAGTGGAAAGCCAGGTGACTTGTCCTGGGTGGGAACCACAACTGGTTTCTCTCCGAGTCTCCATTTCTCCCTGCCTGACGGTCATTTCCGAGTGTCCCTGGCCGCCTGCGCCTGCGCGGCGGCTGCAGAAACCCCAGCACAGACCCGCCGGGGAGCTTAGGGGTTTGGCGAGAGTGATCAAGAGCCCGGCAGTCGTGCGGGAGCGGAGGCGCGGGTGCTTTGTCAGTGCGTCCGGGGGCGTCGGACTCTTCCGGGGAACCAGGGAAGACTTTGAAGAAGCCATACCTGAGTGCGGTGTGGCAGTTGCTGGGTGGCAGCAGGAAGCCAGAGCCACAGCATGTGCAAAGGCCCTGTGGCCAGAGGGAATCAAATTGGATGGAAGGAGGTCCTGGGACTGTGTGAGGAAGAGGCTGCAGGGAAGCAGGAGCTAGTTCCAGGGTGACTTGCATATCAGGACGAAGATTTGAGCCTTTGTCCCAGGGGCAATGGGTCACCTGCCACCAAAGGTCTAAGGCAGGGGGTGGCACGGTCTGATTTGTGTTTTAAGATGCTTCCTCCAGGTTCAGAGGGGAGGACACAGGCTCAGGGCTCTTGCTCTGGGCCTGCTGAAGCCTGTGGGCACTAGGTCCCCCAGAATCACCAGGGGGAACAGGGAGCAGCAGAGTGACCACCCAGGCTCACCCTATCACTGGTGTGTGCCTGAAGACCGTCCTCTCCAGTTTTGGCCTGGGGGGTCTGAGGGGTCCATGAGGATGGTCCAGGGTCCCAGGGGAGCACGTGGCCCAGGACACCCCCCACATCCTGCAGGAGCCAGCGTGGAGGGACCACCCTGATGGGGCTGTGACCCTGTGCAGCCCCTGGGAGGTCTCCGTCCCTCCCTCCTGGCCTCCAGCCCGCAGAGTCTGGCGGTGCAGGGCTGCGGAGGCCCTGCTGGGCATCTGCGGGAGGCTCATGGAGGCCCGGCGACCAGCAGGTTTTGCGATCCTTGGGGCAAGTTCCCGTCTGCGGCATGGTGGCCGCGGTCCTGGTGGCCTGCCCCGATCGCCAGAGGCGGTGTGTCACACCCCTGTCAGGTAGCTTTGAGGACAGTGGGCCTCCAGACCTCCCTTCCAGCAGCCCCGATTGAGGGATCAGCTGGGCGTGGGCTTTTCCTTTTCTTGTCCCCAAGCGATCCAGGGTGACCTCCCACAGCGTGGAAGCTGCGCTCCTTATGGTGCGTCGTTTAGAGGGGATTTCAGGTCCCGGCAGGTGCGCAGGGGTCCGTGCAAACCCGCACCGCGGTCTGTAAAGCCCCCCAGCACCTGCAGGCCTTGGAATTCGCCGGCAGAGCCTAGATCCTCAGATGCCGAGAGACGAAGGGGAGGAGGAAGACGCGCAGCGCCCGGGCGTGAGGACCAAGGGCGTCGCCCCCGGCTCAGCCTCAGTAGGGGGGGGGCCTGGGGGCGTGGCCAGCCGCGGCCCCGCCCACCCGCGAGCCTCTCGCCGCCCAGCGCGCCTGCCTGGTTACAGTTTGTGGCCGACGTTTGGAAACGGGAGGAATTCCCATAAACTCCGCTTCCTGGCTGGTGGTTGAAACACTTGGCAGCTGGGGCAGATGCGGCCGTGCAGTGCCAGGGGTCAGCTTGGGGGACCCCTGGAGACCAGCTCTCCTGCCCTGCCTGCTCGATAATGGGAGGTTCAGGTCCCCTGCTTGGGGGACACCTATTAAAAGTGAAATTCCATCTTCTGGTGACCCTGAGAGAGACCGCGTGCTTGGAGAAACTTGTTTGGGGCTTTCTGGAGGTCACAGCGGAGCTGCTGGCAGGAAACCCCGGCGCCCAGCCGAGGGAGGTGACCTGTAGCCTGTGGTCCCCGCGGGGTGCATGTGCCTAGGATCAGGCCAGGTGGCCTGTAGCTGGCCTTCCCTGGCTTTGCTGCCTAAGAGACCATGCGTTCATTTCCCAGCAGCCCTGCATGGTGAGGTGTGGGCCCGGCCAGGCCCCTGGTGGGTTTCTTTAGTTTTTAGAACCGTTTTCTTTCTGTGTAGAAAAACAGCTTTATTGAAGCCGGGCATGGTGGTGCCCACCAGGAATCCCAAGTGACTTAGGAGGCTGAGGCAGGAGGATTGGAAGTTGGAGGCCAGCTCTGCAATTTAGCAAGAGTCTGTTTCAAAATAAAACTAAAAAGGGATGAGGTCGTAGCTCTCTGTGGTAGGGCACCTCTTGGTTTAATCCCAGTACCTCAAAACAAAAACAGAAGCAACACTTCACTGAGATCCTACTTGCATCCTGTGAAGCACCCCCCCCCCCCCATTTAAAGTGCACAGTTTGGTGGTGCTTAGTGGATTCAGTCGGCAAACATCACCAACACCTCTCCTTAAGAACACTCTCATCAGCCGGGCGCGGTGGCGCATGCCTGTAATCCAAGCGACTTGGGAGGCTGAGTCAGGAGGATCGGGAGTTCAAAGCCAGCCTCAGCAACTTAGCGAGGCCCTAAGCAACTCAGTGAGACCCTGTCTCTAAATAAAATACAAAATAGGGCTGGGGATGTGACTCAGTGGCCGAGTGTCCCTGAGTTCAATCCCTGGTTCAAAAAAAAAAAAAAAAAAGAACACTCTCATCCCTCCAAAGAGAGACCCACATGCAATATTGGCTGGTTTCCTTTCCGTCCCCATGGGACCCTGGCAGCCGCTGATCTTGGCTTCTGTCGCCGTGGATCCCGGTATTCTGGGTATTCTGGGAGCATCCAGGACGCCCTCTCCGCGGTCCTCAGCCTTATTTCACTGGGCGGTGTTTGGGGTTCGTCTGAGTCATGGCGTATTCATCCGCCACCCCACACAGGCTCCCAGGAAGTCAGACTGGCCACATTCCCCCCAGTTCCCCAACACAGGGTCATCCCTGCACTGCTGAGACCAAACCAGTGCTCGTCCTTCCTTCTGGGGACACGCCTTGACCACAGTAGAAATGACCTGTGGTCACCACAGCGCAGCGTGGCAACCTCCACAGAACCTCTGCAGCCTACACAAAAATATTGGGGGGTGGGGTGTGCACCAAGGATTGAACCCAGGGGTGCTTAACCACTGAGCTGCATCCCCACCCCTTTTGATTGATTGATTTTTTATTTTGAGACAAATTCTTGCTAAGTTGCTTAGGGCCTCACTAAGTTGTTGAGGCTGGCCTCCAATTTGGGATCCTCATGCTTCAGCCTCCCGAGCTCCCGGGATGACAGGGGTGCACCACTGTGAGCAGGAATAACTATTTCTGACAGTTTCCAAATCCACGGGTTGGCTGGGTCGTGTCCCCCTCCTGGGCCAGGTGCGGCTAATGTCTGCTGGGCCTGAGCCCGTGTCTGTGGCCACCACCAGCCCAGCTGAGCTGGCGGGTCTAGGAGGCGCCTGGCCAGGATGGTGTCTCTCTGCTCCTTGAGCCCTCCCTTCTCAGCTCTGGCAGGTTCGCTCGCTCAAGCCTGTTGAAAGCAGGTCAGAAGCACACAGGGGTCCTTCCACCAGATCAGGTGACCAGTCCAGGCTGGAGGCCACCGCAGGCCCACGGGCCTCTTGGAATAACAACTGCTTCAAAGTCCTCCTGCCGATGGCGTGGAATAAGGAAGGAAGGAAGGAGAGGAGGAGCCCCCAGAGCAGCGACCTGCCGGCTGCACGTCACCTCATTTGAGTTCTTAGAACACGAGTTTCCAGGTTCCTTCCCACCAGGACGGAACCACGCCTGGCCCGAGGCCCAGGGCGTGAGGGCCACTCAGCTCAACCCAGATCTGTCAGTGTTGACACTGGATTTCCTGCCTGGCTTCCTGGCTTGGAGGCTGACTCTCCGTAACAGTCTGGCCTTTAATCAAATTGTTTAGTCGCCCTGGGCCTCAGTTCTCTCGTCTCTAAAAGGGGCTCACAGCCAGGCCTGGTGGGGCATGCCTGTAATTGGGAGGCTGAGGCAGGAGGATTGAGAGTTGGAGGCCAGCCTCAGCAACTCATCGAGACCCTGTCTCTAAATAAAATATAAAAAGGGCTGGGGATGTGGCTCAGTGGTGAAGCCCCCCTGGGTTCAATCCCTGGTACCCAAAACACAAAAAGGGGGTTCTTCCTCGAGGGCTCCCTCCGAGAGCCAGGTTCTCAGTGGGAAGAAAGTGTGCCGGGCACCAGGTGGGGCGGGTGGTGTGCAGGGCTCTGCTCGCCACGTTGGTCCTGCACGCTGTCATTGCCTGGGGGCTCTTCAGGGAGGTCGGTGAGCTTCCGAGCTTCTGAGCTGCTTCCTGGTCACGCAGGCACCAGGCGAGGCAGCCACGTGGCCCTCCTGAGGCTGAACAGGCTGGGAGACCCGAGCCTCCAGCACCTTGGCTGCCCTGGTGAGCTGAGCTGCAGCCGGGTGCGCCCCCCGAGGGCAGCGTCCACACCTCCGTCTGCCAGCAGTCCTCCCGGCTGGGCCCGGCTTGTGTGGGCTCTGCGTCCTTCACCCCGCCTCCCTGAGGCTTCCAGAGAGGGCCAAGCATTGCAGAGGCCAGGGCCTCATCCTGCACTTCACCCAAGGTTTCCATGCTGGGAAGTTGGCTTGTGGCCACTGGCACTGGGGATGACCCCAGTGTGGCCCTCAGAGAATGAATTCCTGCTTCTGCTGCTCCTGGCTGTGTGACCTCAGGGAGGGACTCACCCTCTCTGAGCCTCATTTTCGACCTCTAAGATCCGGGAGTAACCTCAGGATTCTGGAGAGGAGGCGGCGAGCTGTTTGCCGGTGCAGAGCGGCTGCCCAGGGCCTCGAGTTGCTGTCTCCTCCCTGCCGGGGGCTCCCTGGGGTCCAGGCTGTGGGAGGGGGTGGGTCTGTGTTTTCGTTTCAGTGAATGAACGTGTGTCTTCATTTGGCCAGAAGCTGCCCCCTCTGGCCAGGGAGCCAAGGACAGGCCTGCTGGGGTTGGGTGTGTGTGAGGGGGTGTCTTTCCGTCCCCGCCCGGTGTATGTCACCGCAGCTGGGTCCAGATGTGCAGCCGAGCGTCCCTCAGCGGGACGCTCCTTCTGCTCTGGGCCCCGCCCTTTCCGTCAGCAGTGCAGCCTCTGATCACAAGGGAGGGCGGGGCCTCCACCCGCTGCAGCCGGGTCCCACCCCTGGGGCCAGCCTGCGGGGTGGGGCGTGTGTTAGGGGCCCGGCTCTGCGGTCATCCTTGGACCGTGCCGTCCCTCTAGCTTCAGGGACCCCTGCCCAGGGAGAGGGGGATGGCACCGTGATGGCCATTTTATGGTCAGGTTAACTGAGGCCCCAGAGGCGAAGAGCATTGTCCGAGGTCCCCGGGGCCGAGGAAGCGGAGATGTTTGTTGGCCACCAACTTGTCCCTGGGCGCTTCCCACCTCCGAGTGGGCCCCCATCCCCGCTGGGCAGGCTGAGGCTCCAGGCCCCCTCCAGGTCACTGGCCCTTGGGGGGCAGATGGTGCTGGCGGGGCGCAGCCTCCGCCCTGGCGTGGAGTCGGGGAAGCTGGGCTTCCTTGGGCTGCCTGTGGCGGGCAGGGGGCCTGGGAGAGCGGGTCTGGCCCTCGCTCCGCTCTGGGCGGACGGATCTCCGCCTGCTTCCAGCCCCGCCCAGGGCCCCAGGTCCGGGCTCCGGGCTCCGCGGGGTGTGAGGTGCTCTGGAATCAGCAGGCGCTCCCCGCGGAGACTCGGTACCGAGGACCAGGCCTCTGGAAAGCGCATGGCGGGGAAGCGAACCCCCTGCCGGCAGGAAAGGCGGGTCTCCGGAAGGGCCACAGACTTCTGGGGACCAGAGACCACCAGCTTGAACCCCAGGGCAGCGAGGCAGCCCAGCTCCATCGTGGCCCTGGAGCCGTGGAGGCCCGGCCTGGTCCCTAACTTTGGATTTGCCAAGAGAAGCCAGGAATCCGGAATTTCATGTAAAAGCTCCCAACTTTATAAATCTTGGCAGTTCATTCAGATATTTTTAAAAAAATGCAGTGGTGCTGGCGTGCTGGGCCAACCTGGACTCCAGGGCTGCCCTCTCTGTTCCCCCCACCCCTATTTTCGCATAGAGGCCCAGGGCGGGGGCCCAGAAGTCCTGACTCCCAGCCCAGTGCTCCTGCCCAGACGGCCCCTCCCGGCTGAGTCAAAGCTATTGGGAAAGAGCTTCGCGAGGGACGGGGCAGAGGTCAGCGTGGGGCCGCGCCTGGGTGGGCCGCAGTCGGAGCCGGCTCAGCAACCCGGGCCTCAGGAGAAGCTGCAGGGGCGCAGGGTCCATGCAGAGGCAGCCATGCCCCCTGGGGACCCCAGGAAGCCACCCCTCGGGCAGCCGACCTGGGCGCAGAGTAGGGCTGCGCAGACTGGAGGAAAGGTCTGGAATGCGGGGAGGAGCAGGCCTGGGGGGACGCCCTGGGGCGGGCCAGCTTCCAGCATGGGTGTGGCAGGAGGCTTCCGGGGAATCACGAGGGGCTGCTCACGCTGGAGGTGCCCGGCGCGGAGGCCACGTTGGCAGCTGGAATAGGAGCCTGAAGGCCCGGGCTCGTGCCTCGGTTTGGATTGGAAATATCCCCCAAAGCCTGTGTATTAAAGGCTCCGGCCGCAGCTTGGCGCTGCTGGGAGGTGGGTGGACTTGCGGTCACTGGGGGCGTGTCCTCACAGGGAACTGGGGGATACCCATCTCTCCCTCTCTTCCCTCCCACCCCCACAATGTGAGCATTTTTACAAGCTCCTACTATGACGGGCCACCACCCAAAGCCACAGGGCCGGGCTGCAAACTCCCAAACTGTGAGCTGAATTAAACTTTTTTGCTTTATAAGCTGATTATCTTGGGTTATGTGTTATAGTGACAGAAAGCTGACTAGTGTGTGCAGGTCTAGGCGGGAGGAGAAGCTGAGCACAGGGCAGCTGTGCTCTTGTCCCTTCCCCGGCAGGTTCGCTGTACCCGGCAGTTGGGGATGGGGTGGGGGTGGGTGGGTGGCAGAGGAGGGTCCTGTAGTTCCTCATCCTTCACTGGCGCCTAGAGCCTGGATGCAGGCTGTTCTTTGAAACAGAGAGAAGCTGGTCAGGAATTTCCGTGCTTCTCCTGAAAGAGGGCTTCTCTCTCTGCTTAGAGTCTGCCTCTCATTGGTTGTAAGCATCGGAGTAATCGTAGCCTACCAGCGTACATGTTTTTTGGTACCAGGGATCGAACCCAGAGGAGCTTAACCCCTGAGCCACACCCACAGCCCTTTTTATTTTTTATTTAGAGACAGGCTCTTCCTGAGCTGCTTAGGGCCTCACTAAGTTGCTGAGGCTGGCCTCCAACTTGCGATCCTCCTGCCTTGGTCTCCCAGGCTGCTGGGATTGCAGGTGTGTGCCACCATGCTGGGCTAACATTTTGATCTTTCGGAGGGAGAAAGGGTGGTTTCCAGGGATTGAACTTGAACTCAGGCACTCCACCACTGAGCCACATCCCCAGCCTTATTTTGCATTTTATTTAGAGACAGGGTCTCACTGAGTTTCTTAGCGCCTCTTGCTGAGGCTGGCTTTGAACCCACGATCCTCCTGTCTCAGCCTCCCAAGCTGCTGGGGTGACAGGCGTGCGCCATTTTGATCTTGGCCCTGCAGCGTACACCTCTAAAGCAGTCTGTCCTCTGTGTTAACACTCGCTGTGACCCGACATTTCACACAATTCCCAATTCCCTCATTCCATCTGATCCGCAGACCATACTCCTATTTCTCTGTGTCCCCAAAGCCTGTGGTATAGCTCATTTTGCCAAAGTTGTTTGATCCGTTAGTTCCCATGAAAACCACCGTTCTGACCTGTCCTTGATCTCGCCTGTTGTGCGTAATGGGAACTGGACAGCCTGGCCTTCCTCGAGTCTGGCTCTTCGGTCCAGGTGCCGAGCAATAGATGGGAGACTGACTTCTGCGGTTCCCGAGCGGCTCCGTCACCCTTCCAGCTGTCAGTTGCCGCTCAGTCCCACCTGGCAGTTAAAGGTGCCCCTCCAGCTTCTGGGCAGGAGCAGGTCGGGGTTTACTGATCTGCTGGAGACACGTGGGGGTTCCAGTCTGGGGGTGAGTGCCTTGCTGGATTCCTTCCTGCTTGTGCCTCTTGGAAGTTCCCAGCATTCCTGTGGGTGGGATGCATGCCGAGGAGCGGATTCCCTGCATCGGGAGGGTCCGCTGATCATCAGCGGTGCCGCCCAGGCTGGTCGCAGTGCCCTGCGATGTACTCGGCCTCTGCCCCGCCGGAGTCCGCCTCTCCGCGTCGTTGCCCGCGCTGGGCGTTACCATTTTTTTTCCGTCTTAGCCCATCTGAACGGACGGGACGCGCGGCGTCTCTGCGTCTCTCTGGTTTTAATTTGTATCCATCCCCTCCTGCGTCCTGGGAAGGAGCAGGTTTTCGTGTGCTTATTGGCTCTTTCTTCTGTTCCAATTTGACAGTGGGTTCTGAGGCTCACAGAGTCCCAGCTTGGCAGTGTCAGTTTATTGATCAACTTTTTTTTTTTTTTTTTAAGAGGTACAGGGGTTTGAACCCAGGGCTGCTCACCCACTGAGCCACATCCCCAGCCCTATTTTGTATTTTATTTAGAGACAGGGTCTCACTGAGATGCTCAGGGCCTCGCTAAGTTGCTGAGGCTGGCCTCCAACTTGTGATCCTCCTGCCTCAGCCTCCTGAGCTGCTGGGATGACAGGCATCTGTCACCATGCCCAGCTGGCAGGGGGGACCCCGTATCTTAAGCATCACTATGACTATCCTGAGGCTTGAGGGTCATTTCACCGATTAAGCCTGTCCTTTAAGCCCCTAGTGTGACCTTGGGCATGTTCCTCTGCTTCTCTGAGCCTGGGCTCTTCCAGCTGGGGGGTGGTGGACACCACAGTGATCCTGACCCTGAGGTCTTAGTGGGAATGGGAGCCCTGGCCCCCAGCCTGTGCCCAGGGAGGTCCTGATCTGGATCAGGCATGGCTCTAGGCAGAAGGACCCCAGGCCCCAGATCCCAGGACTCTGCACCCTCCACTTTCGGGGTGGGCTTGGGAAAGGACTTGGAGGAGTGGGTGGCCCAGAGGGCCCTCGTAAGCATTGGTGGGGGGGTGTGCCTCCTCCCTCCTCTCCCTTCCCCCTTCACCCAGGGAGCCTCTACCCTGGCGCCCTGACTAGGTTAGAATCCTGCACCTGCCCTTAGCAGGGGCGTGTGGTCTGGGCAAGCTGGGCCTCCACCCATCTGTAAAATGGGCAGAACTGTCTCTGAGAGACCAGAGGGAGCTGCCCAGGGGAGATGTGGTGGGTGCAGGCTGGAGTCACGCAGATGGCCGCCAGGCCCAAGGTCAGCTGCTCAGTGGGACTGGCGTCCCCTCCTGCGGGTCAGGCTGCTGAGCAGGTGAGGTTCCTGCTGGGGATGGGGGAGGCTGAAGCCCCTCACAGGAGCAAGGTGACGTGGGGCGAGAGCCATGGGGCTGGTGAGCAGGGAGCGGGCCTGGGGCGGGCCTGGAAGCCAGCTCTCCGGGCAACAGGGCCTAGTGGTTCCTGCTCCATCTCTGCCATCCCGGCTGCGCCTGGATCCCTGCAGGGATCCCGGGGCAGAAGCAGAGCTGAGCTCAGGACCCGTTTGCCCACTTCACAGAGCCCACAGAAAGGCCCGAGGCCCCGGTGCTCCCTGCAGGCTCCCGGGCCCTGCAGGTCCCCTCGCTCCCCGCAGAGGCTGTGTGCTCAGGTCAAGCCGGCCCCTCGTCCCCTCCCGCCAGGTACAGAGGCTTCTCTGCCGTTTCCAAAGCCAGGACTCTTTAGGGCTTTACTGTCAGGAAGAAGACCCTGTCTGGAGGGGTCTCGGCCTCTGGGCTGGACCCTTCCGGACCCCATTGTCCTGGGAGGTGAGAATTTCTAGAACCTGGGCTTCTGTGGTATCACAGAGTTTCTTGCCACCTGCCTCCAGTAAAAAGCAGAGCCAGGAGAGAGGGGTGAAGAGTGCCGGGGTCCCCTGTGCCCCTCCCCGATGGGCACGTCCCCAGGACAGCCATTGTTAGGAGAGTCTTGGGTCTCCTTCCGGAAATGCTTCGTGAGTAGCCAGGACTCCCTTGGAAACCCCGATGGCAGGTACGCCTTGAATGCCTTTTTTTTTTTTTTTTCTGGTACTAGGGATTGAATCTGGGGTGCTTAACCCCTGAGCCACATCCCCAGCCCTTTTTATTTTTTATTTAGAGACAGGGTCTCGCTGAGTTGCTCAGGGCCTCACTAAGTTGCTGAGGCCGGCCTCCAACTTCCCATCCTCCTGCCTCAGCCTCCGAGCTGCTGGGATGACAGGCGTGTGCACCTGGCCACCTTGAACTCTAACACCTGCATCCAGTTGTATGGATAGAGCAGCAGTTATTTAATCACTGGCAAGTAAATCATTCCTGGAACACTGGCTGTCACAAACGCATCACGCCTCTGGGACTCTCCTGCTGTGGTCCCGGGTGGCGGCTCTCAGCTGTTAGAGTCCCAGAGGGGAAGTGCTGGCTAGCGATTCTTTAAATAGTATCGCAATGCATGTGTCATGAAGTGACCTGAGGTTTGCAGCTGCTGATGTATCTGTCACCCAGTGGCACTGAGCATATCCGCACCCATCTCCAGAAACTGACCCTCTTCCCAAAGCCCAGCTCTGTCCCCATGCAACAGCAGCTTCCGTGTCCCCTCCCCCAGCCAGGGGCAGCCACCCCGGGGCTGTCTCCACTCTGTTGAGACTCCAGGGACCTCACAGAATTGGACCCAGGCTTGTCTGTGTCTGCCCTGCTCCTCTGATCCGGGTCCTGTTTCTGAAGTCAAGACTTCAAGTCTGTGTCTTAGGAATTTCCAGTCGTGCCACCCCTCGCAGGACTGCTCTCTTGTGAGGTTCCTGGAAATAGAAGAGTGGATGGGGCGTATGTCAGCAGTTAGTTCCAGAAGCTGCTGGACTTGGTGGCGCTCACCTGTAATCCCGGCAGCTTGGGAGGCTGAAGCAGGAGGATCATGAGCTGGAGGCCAGCCTCAGCAACTCTGTGAGACCCTGTTTCAAAATATAAAAAGGGCTGGGGATGTGGCTCAGTGGGTGAGCACCCCTGGGTTCAATCCCTGGGACCTAAAACAGAAAAAAGCACACACACACACACACACACACACAACCAACATTTCATGAAGTTTTTTTTCTTTTGGTGTCAGTGATTGAACCCAGGGGTGCTCACCCACTGAGCCACACCCCAGCCCTTTTTGCATTTTACTTAGAGACAGGGTCTCACTAATTGCTGAGGGCCTCACTAAGTTGTTGAGGCTGGCTTTGAATTTGTGATCCTCCTGCCTCAGCCTCCTGAGCTGCTGGGATTTCACGTGTGCATCACCGTGCCCAGCTAAGAGGATTTTCCGTAGCTGAAATTGCTGTGGGGTTTAAGAGTGAGTGACTTAGTGAGCCAGTGACGGGCGTGGTCAAGTGTGCTGTCTTTTACTGGACAGATGTTGTACCCTTTTAAATAGCAGTGATGCAAAGATTTACCTTTTTGTATATAGATTTGATTTCTGAAGAAGGCTCTCTTTTTTTTTTTTTTTTGCGGTGCTGGGGATTGAACCCAGGGCCTTGTGCTTGCAAGGCAAGCACTCTACCCACTGAGCTACATCCCCAGCCCATGAAGGCTCTCTTTATCCTAAGATTATTTTCTTAGGTTTTCTTCTACTGCTGCCTGTGTAGATCTAGAATTTATTTGTTGAATATTTGTTGAATTTATTTGTTCTCGAGTGGGTCCCAACATCACGTATTAAATCCCTTCTGTGTTAGCTTTCCATTGCTGTGATAAAACACCTGAGAAAAACAACTTGAAAAGAGGAAAGGTTTTTATTGACTCACAGGCTCACAGGTTTAAGTCTATGGTTGTGTGGCAGGCTTTGGACCTACAGCGAAGCAGAACGGCAGGGCTTCGGGCTGGGAGGACATGGTGGGGCAAAGCTGCTCTCCTCGTGGTGTCTAGGAGGCACAAGAGAGGAAGGATGGGGTCCCAGTGTCCCTTTCAAAGACACGCCCCCAACGACCTAACTTCCTTCCACGAGACTCCACCTCCCAGAGGTCCAGCACCCAAGCCTTCAGCACACGGGCCTCCGA